>BMAT01004771.1:444116-456069 GCA_019649035.1 Elysia marginata
ACCTTTAGCCTCTATAAATACATGTTGTCCTTGTTTCACGGCTAAGTATCATGTCACTGTAAGTAAGTATACTGCAGGTGGTGACTGGCAAGGTGACAGAATGCTGCTTGCTGAACTGCAGGTCTGCGTGAGACATAGGGAGGCCAGGCATACACAGCTACATTGCTTATAATCTCAGAGTTACTTCTTTCCATCTTATTTGATCTTGTTTACGTTTTTCTCAAAATGTTGCTTTCATACATGTATCCCTTATAATTCAAAAGTTTGTCATGCTATACATGTGAAACTTTGTTCATAGGTTGCCAGCATGCTGCAATTGATTTTGCAAGATCCTTTTTTTCGATATTTTACAATTTTTTTATGCATATTAAAAAATGGTTGTCTATTCCTTTCATTATATTCATCAATTCAAAAAGGTCATAAAAATATGATTCTACTGTTGTGGGCAAAAGCTTCTATGAAATTTTTTACATTGATAAGATAATATTAGCGAATTTGTAGAATACAAATTGATGCATTGGATTTTGAGTTGTAATGATCTAGAATTTGCTACTTTTATCCAATATGGCTGCTAAAATATAGTGTTTATGTGGCAACCATGAGTTGCATATCTTTTTTTACCCCAACAAATGTTTAAGACACACAAGATGGACATTTTACAGTGCTTGGAAGAAATGCTTTCTTCTTCTGCACTTTCCTGTAAAAATAAGAAAACTTAAGAATTTTTTACTTCAAAAAATTTAAAAAGTACAAGCCAATCAGTTTTGTGAGTAAAGTTTTTTTTTCATCTACCATTTTGACTATTTTATGATTGGATATCCATGGCAGGCACATCAAACCTCTGATCTTAATATAGATAAAGAAGCCACATGAGAGGTTTGATAAGCCTTCCATCGATATGAACATCAGTTTTAACATAAAGGCCTACCCAGAAAAATAATAGTGAATTTTCCCTCTTTGGATAGCAAATGATTTTTTCAAACTTTTTTCCAAACTGACTATTAGCATTAGTGTACTTATTTCATGTGACTGCTGTGTGGTTTTTAGCTAAAACAGTGATTAAGTTTTTTTCAATCCAGGGCTCTTAGACTCAGCCACTGTTAAAGACCCTACAGGAACAGGAAAAGAATTTATGCTCAGAGATGACACTGATTCCATAAAATGTGTATTTTTTGAAATTGTAAGTACCATGCTATATGTCCATCTAAAAAATAATCATGATGGTTTTTTTTAACAAGAGTTCACTGTTTTTCAGTTTGTTTTTCATGCTGTTAACAAGATTTTAATTTAAGAGAAAGTTATTCTGAGAGAATAACAACATAAAAAAGTTAAAGTAATTGAAAAACAATTGATAGAAATCAATCAAAACAAAGTATTCTAACTTATACTGTAGATTTTCGGATGTATTTTTTCTTTTAGTTGAGCTTCATTACACCATGTTATTAGCATCTATGACCCTAATCCTAACAATTCTAATGTAAAAAAATTACAGGCAAAAGAAAATAAAAATATTAGAAGAGTTGATTTAATTAGATTTGCCTCTTAATCTTCACTTTTCTGTATCATCAAACTAAAAGACTTATGTAGAAGGTATTGAATAATCATATTGTAGTCGTAACCATATTGAGCTTCCAAAAAAATATACATTATACGCATGAGCAATATCTTAAAAAAGATTTTGGGTCAGTAGTTCAATTTTTTTCATTTTTTGCTTGGAAATTCTTTAAATCTTGCATTTCAGGACAGAGAACTGCCTAGACTAACACGAGGACAAGTCCACAGGTCTGCTGCTTTCTTTGCTCATGATAGGCTTATATCTTTGCATGCACTCACTTTTTATTTATGAGGCAACCAAAGTAAATCGGGAACAAGGAAGAATTTGGACACATTAAGTTATGAACAACTGTACTTGGTCCCCTTGAAAAGATTGAAAAAGGTGTAACTTAAGCTTTTTTATATCCTCAGTTTTTTTTAATTTTGAAGAAAATAAACATTGTCCACTTTATAGCCTGTTTAAGAGAATCTTAAGAAAATTTTATGGTCGAAGGTTCACAACTCATGGTTTTTTGGAATGGTAGATTTTGATGTTATTTCCCTTGTATTGAATACCTGTTGGGTTTTCTTCTTATGAGAATGAAAAAAAATATATTTTAGTTATTTTCCCTTGTGTCAAATTTGACCATTATGTTGGTCAGACATGTTTTAATTTTAGATGCTCAACCTTTAACTGAGTAACTCAGAATGTTCCATTATTGTTGATCTCCCCTTAGGGTGGTTGGTGTGGCTGACAAGAGACGAGGGCTTCTTCAAGCTGTGTGTGTGAGACCAGCACAGAAAGATGAGAGACGAGTTTGCCAGGCAGCTGGGGCACTTTCCCAGGCTGAAATGGAGCATCTGGTTACCAAGGCCAATGAGCAGTGAATGGAAATTCTTGCTCTCCCAACAGGTCCTGTTTTTCTCTTATGTCTTGCGTCCATGGTAAATGTGTCTGATGTCTCAATTTTTCCATTCAAAAGGAATCGCTGTTTTTATCAAGATGTTTATCAAAGCTTCCAAATGTCCAAAACTTATAGAATTATCGATATTTTGTGGAAAGATAGGAAAGCTTTTCTTAGTTTAAAATACAGAGAAAAAGAAGAAAAACAGATTTTTTAATAGCGTTTTCTCAATATAAGGGATTTACAACCTCTGACTCCTTCACCTAGAACCCAAGACATATTTATCAGTGATATTTCTGTGATATATAAGTAACATCTTTTACATTTTATTGTACGAACTCAAAAAAGCAGCATGGTTTTATTTTTGCATCACACCTGATGATTTTATTAGCTCATTGTTTTTATTTCTTAAATACCATAAAAATTTGTAAAATCTACAAATGTGAAGAACTGTAAATAGTTATTATTTTCTCTACACATCATCTTCCAATGATATTAAGATATTGCCATTTCGAAATGAAAATTAGTGGCCTTCAATTGCATTTTGTTGGGGTTTGTTTTAACATGTATGATAAGTTTGGCTTTGACTCACATGCTTCAAGATTTATTGTGAAACTCTGGAAAAACAAAAAAATACTGTTCAACCCTAATATCGTGGATACAAAAGTACCCCAGTAGCTAATTCTCTACATATTTGTAATGTAAAAAATGGGAAATAAAATCATAAAGTTCATGTATTCCTTAAAAGTCTTTCAAACTGGTTTGAGTGATCAGTTAGACAAATAATGGTCAAACATAGTAATAATAATAATAATGATAATAATAATAATAATAATAATGATAATAATAATAATAATAACGATATATAATAATAATTATATTTAATATTGCATTATTTATAATGCGCCTAAAATCCACTAGAAAAATCTTGATGGCGCAATACATAAAACTGGCATTAAGAATTACATAAATATATAAAGAAATGTATCATATTTGATGCATCTTAAAAATTTCAGGAAAAGTTAGCGGAACAAAATGCTAAAATTTTTAAATGTAAGACCTATTTACTTCTAAGAGCAAAACATAAACTTAATAATTACATGACTGATTGAAAGAACAACAAGAGAGGCATTAATAAAAATCTCTCTTAAAAATTGTGTTTTAAGTTTCTTTTTAAAAGAACTGAAAATTTCGCAAAGTCTTGTATTGTCAGAGAGGGAATTCCAGACAATAGGGGCTGAAGTTGAAAAAGCCTTGATTGCAAAACTTGAAGAAATGAAATTTGCACACATCAAATTTGCATTTGAAGATATTAGAATGAAGATATTAGAATATGAGCAGGAATTAGGAAGGGGTATTTTTTAAAAGAGAATTTTGGTATATGAAGTGTCTGTCAGGACATGCTTTTGTCTGTGTCTGCCATGAGTGAGTGGTATGTGAGATAATGTTTTACTAGAAAAGTTGATGAACCTGTAAAACGATATGCAAAATCTGACAGGGTTGTGCAAGCTGAATCAAAAGAATTTTTTCAATTACACTCCAAAAGTGAAGACCGCAAGAAGCTCTATCTTGAGGCGGTTTTCCAAACTTTACAGATTGTACAAAAATCATTGTTTTGAAAAAGAAGTCTTAATCAAACAATTTAATAACACAAAGATGTCTCTTTATAAACCCAAAAAAGACCTGTGTGATCTTTGTGTTGGTTTACACGGAGGGAATCGTTAGGGATGCAGATGCACATTTTCTAGAAAGAGCACAAAAAGAAAAAAAAGTTAAGATTAACAAAAAGCCAAAATAGAGGTAAAAGTTTTTACTATGGATCTGTAATCAGTTTTTTTCTTGTCCTAAGTTGAAAGCAACTACATTATATTATGGCACAAAGCTCTGTACACAATTTTAACTTCATTTGATTCAGAATCTTTCAAAGTTTGTTTTTATGTTTGGCATGAAGGTGAAAGGGTTAAGTGCAAATGATTTTGCATCATTTTTTGTTAAATATCTGGAATCTGATGTGAGTTTCTAAAAGTACATTATCTTCTCTAGTGGTTATGCCTACCAAATAGGAATGAAACCTTATTTTGTGACTGTCTAGATTTGCAATTATGCATGGAAAAGAAGTAGAGCAAAAGATTTTAGAGAAAGGCCACACTCAGATGGAAGTTGACAGTGTACATAGTCTAATTGAAAGACACATTAAGTACCGAATGATTATGTTCGGGTCATAGAGAAAGCAGGAAAAAGCCCTTTCCTTATGATGTAAAGTATTTTTTTCTAAACTTTGATTGTGTCAGCACTTTAAAATGTATTCGTCCAGGGTCAAACCTGGAGTTCTAACTGACTGATCCATAAAATATGTCTCCAATGGTAGGATTTTGTATAAGTTAAATTTTCAGATGATTGGACTGAATTTCCCTCATACTAGCCAGTCCATAAATATTGTACTCAAGCAGCTGCAAACTTTGGGCAGTTGAATTTAAATATTTACAGCAGTTAAAGGCAGTAATTCCATCCAAGTGTTGGGCTTTCTAACTCATTGTCTCCATAAATTTTGTACCTGTTTTGCCAGAATTTTGGAGGGAGATAAAAACGGGGTTGTTAGGAAAACAGACCATAGTCTCTGAGTCCATGCGTCGTACCAGGATGCAGTAGTTTCATGCTGTAATCACAAATAATACGTGGATTAAGTGTGCCATGCTTCTTTACCACAAGGCTTGATTTAACAATTTCCCTACGGCACAAAACTACTCTTCAATCCTGGCAAGACACATGGACTCAGAGGCGGCACAAAACTACTCTTGCATCTACACATCACCTGTAGATATGGAGACAATCAGTTAAGGTGGGTTAATTTATGATTAATTTAAAATTGTTTCCTTTCAAAACTAGACATCTTTCAATCATTTGTATGACCATCTCTGGCCTGAATGTTAGTCTATGATACTTCCAAAAGCATGGGGGCTGCTTTTTTTATGTGTTTTTGTTTAACTGGAATATTTTACCTTTTCAAGTCATTTCTTTTAGTTAAAAGTCTCAATCAGTCAATGCTAGCTCTCTCTTTTTTGTTGAAATCAGAATCATATAGTTGCAATGCTTTTCAAATTTCTTCTACAACTAAATTTCTGGTTAAAAAGTTTTCAATCATTAAATGTATGACTGTCTGGTTGAATTTTGTCAGTTTCTTGTGTTTTGAAGAAATGTATAAATGATTCGTATCCCTGTGTATGCTACTCTTCATTATGGATAACTGAATTATTGAATCAGTCAATGCTGCTTCTCTCTCTTTTTCAAATCCAACTTGTATAGTCACAATGCTTTTTCAACTTCCTTATCAAAGTGCAACAAAATATCTGACTTAAAATGTTTCAATCATAACGAGTATGTATGTCTGGTTTCTAAATCTTGGTCAATCTAGGATGCATTTAAACTCTTGTTACTACAAGTGATTGGAATTTTTTACTTTTTTTAAATTTTGTTTCTTTTATCGTATCTAAACTGAGTGTTTAGCATTTTCTTTTCATTTGCCTTACCAATTATAAGGTGCTTAAATGTGCGTCTAAGTCTTGCTTTTCTTGTTAATTTCATGCTTGTTATTCTAAAGTTATTTTTCTGTTTATTCATGTCATGAATATCTACATGTTTTATTTGAAAATTTCCTTAAATAATTGAATACATACATATATATGTACGTCTTTGCTGTAGTTAAATTGTTTGCTTTCGTTCAGTAGATTAAGTTTGTCTCACTTTTAAGACCTATATATTCTTTAACTTCATGACAATTTAAATTGATTCATATGATTCAATATGTACTGTATTATGATCTAATTTTAATTTAGTTTTGGATTAACATTTGGGAAAAAATCAAGTCACAACTGTAAAGTAACTACTATACATGTTATTTGTATACAAACTTTCAAACAACATGCCTTTAGTTTTCTGAATAACGAGAATGAACGTACAAAACTAGTTAGAATTCAAACAAAATGAAGTAAATTAGTCATTACTTAGTTCTAAGTTACCTTTTTTATATTGAAAATTATGTTTTGCAATGTTAAAAATATAATTGTTGGATGTTTGGTCTTTCCTTCCAAGAATAAAGGTGTTAATTCAAATTTTGAACTCGTTTTGTTTGTTTGTTATTAAATTTTAAAAATGTTTGTTTATCTTAATCACTTAAATCCTACAAGATCTTTGTAAAAATTTTTTATGTTTCAAAATAATGCTGAGTATCCATCCCGATAACTCTCTTTTCTTCTCTTAATACAGTCTCAAAATTTTGTCTTATTTATCATCCTCTGAATATTTAATTAGTGTTATACTGGTACGATTTTCCAACACTCTCTTGAGTCAATCTTTCTCATCCTTTCTGTCTGAACCAATGTGTAAACATTAGCTCTAAATCTCAAATTTGCTTCATGTGTGATCTATCAATTTAAATATGTGATCAGGATAAAAAAAAAATTCCTTAATCGTCTAAAACAAACTGCAGACATCAATAACTCAGTTTACAATCTGTATGCCTCATTTACATACAAAAAACATACATAAAAGAACGTGATAATAAAGCTACAGCACTATAAGTATATTAAATAGGTTTTGAGGAACTTAGGCTTATTTCTGTTTTGCCATTTATAAGTCTTATATATCTCTCTCTAGATCTCTGTAAATGTTTGCGAGATAAGAAAAAAATTCTTTTTTTTTTATAACTGCTGGAAAGAAAATAGGAAAATAAATTTACACCAAGCCATGAGTTTAATTAGTAAAATGCAAAAAAGGGTAGATTCTTCTGCCTCAAAGACATTTAAAAACTAAGATTAGACTTCTAAAGCGTACATTTTTCAAATCCCTATCATGGTTAGTCTAGTGGGACAGATATACAAGGTTATAACTTTCAAAATTTTAATCAGTAAACTTGTAAGTGCTATTGTGCGGTTGTTCAATTATTAATCAAATTAAACGTTCATATAAAATAAACTCCAAACGTTTAGGTAATTCAAAACGAAAAATTGCAAATTCTCATCAAATTTAGAAAGAAAACCAGGTTGTTCTTTTTGTGGTGCTGAAAAATTTACCAATTTGGACTTAAAAGGCGAGCAAGTTTTACCGAGGAAATAATGCATGTGTGCTGTAGGTTACATGTAATATTGTGCGTCTGTGCAGTGATTAGGTCGGCTCCTAATGTTGGCAAAGCTTCTGAAAATTCAATTCATTTCAATGGAAGCAAAATGTTTTACGGGGAAGGACAATTTTTTTTTATTATTTGAACCTGATTCCTAAGCTTAGTTATTCTCAAATATTTGTCGTCATGATGATAATGATACGCGATATTATTTTAGACTAAAACATGTACTATATTAGCGACAGAATCGTAAGTCCACAATAAAAACTACACTGACGAGTGGTGTAATTGGAAATAATCTTTTTATCTCTTGACAAAGCTAAACAAAAGTTTGTAAAGAAAAGAAAAGACTAGATTCAGATCTAGTTACCAAATAATCGCCGAATTTCTTTTAAGATAAGATAAGATACATTTTATTCATCCCACTGGAAATTTGTTTTCACAGTTGCGTATCACATGTAAATGTATTTATACATATTAAACAGTAAAACATAGGAATGACAATTAAGAGAAAAAAATGCACACAAACACACATTGACCCTCTCTCTCCCTTTCTTCTCTCTCTCTCTCTCTCTCTCTCTCTCTCTCTCTCTCTCTTTTAATTGAATAACAAAAAGTTAACGCAAACTCCAAGCTTCGTCTGGCCGAGGTGATAAAAATCAATTTATTTAAATAGCGGAGTCTACATAATCTTTATATAGACCTACAAAAAAAGAAACGGCTTGCAAAAAAAAAAAAAGGATTGTGGAGGGAGAGGGTGTGGAGCACAGACTGGCCGGCGCGATGCCCTCACGTTGTCTGTCATTACGAATACGAAACCTCTTGGCATGAGATCAACAAGACGGTGACGGTGAAGCTAGTACACGGTCGGAATATTCATGACTTTTTTATCAGCGTGAAATTAACCGGTTTGGCAATTGCTTATCAAATTTAATTTCAATTTAATGACAACTCTATGATTTTGTTGGAATATCAGAAAAAAAAGCGTTATAATAATAGCAATCCCGTTTAATGCGAAAGTTGAGACCCCCACCTCATTCGCTCGGCATGCGCGACATTTAGTGTCACTGTCAGTGTTTCTTCTCTGTGGTAGGAAAACTATCAATCCAAAACCTCCAGCGGTACAAATGAAGACTCAGGTAGAAAAACAGGATTGGTCTCAGTAAATGTTTAGTGGAATTTTCCCTGTTAAAATAATCATGGCTTCTTCGTTAGGTTTGCTTTATCCAAAAATCCATTCATTAAAACATGTTTCTTTTGTGATTTAAGATAACTAGAGATGTAATGTAACTTGATGTGATAGTTTTTATACATCACATTCATTTTGTGACTTGTTTTGTTTTCTCGTGGAGTTTTCACATATCTTCGTAAATTTTTCTTTTTGGACTACGTATCTTTGTGAATACATTCACTACTGCTTTTACAACTGGCACTTCTACATGTAGCGTATTTCTAACAACACGGCTGTCTTTTTTAGGCTATATCGCAATATCGGCACAACCACCAGCCAACTTCTGGCCAGTTGTTACTTTACTACCACTTTCAACATCTTCAAACTCCATTCTAAGTTCATTATTTTTTTAGCCTCTACCGCAATCAAACTAAGTGAAATTATTTTTAAGGTGCTCACTAAACGGCAAAGGTGGAAAGAGCGAGAGATGGATAGATGCACACAAAGACATAAAAAAAATACAGAAAGAGAGAGAGAGAGAGAGAGAGAGAGAGAGAAAGAGTGAGAGAGAGAGAACAGACTGAGAGAGAGAGAGAGAGAGAGAGAACAGACTGACAGAGAAAGAAAAGCACGCAGAGACAAACAGAGACACAGAGAGAGAGAGAGAGAGAGAGAGAGAGAGAGAGAGAGAGAGAGAGAAGACTATACCTGCGTTTGTTTAGCGAAGGATAAAAATAATAAAAAAAAAAGACAACGATCGCAATCAGAGGTGATAAACAAGTGGTGGTTGGGGACTTAGGACTAGCTAAGGGGGTTAACCTCTGTTTGTAAATCTGAGAATGTTTTAAGCAGAGGCTGTTTTTGGTTTGAGATAGGCAGCTTTGGAAGGTCAGGGGTCAAACTGGACTTGACAGGCCGGCGACTACAGCTGGTGTATTGTCCGGTCGTTCATCTCGTCTCTGATAAGACACGACGGGTGGGGAAGGAAAACTCTTTTTATTTGGAGAAGAAGGAAAAGGAAAAAAAAACTATTTTCGTCGGCACACGGTATTGGGCGAAATTATATTCAAATTTTGATATTGATTACTTAAGTAAATGGTCTCACTTCTAAATACCGGTAATGAGTGATGATAAGTGGAAAAAAAACGACATATGGCTTTTACTCGTGAAAATACTATTAAACAATATTATACTAGACCACTTCCTTTCATGATGTTCATATTAGTGTAATCAAGAATATTATAAAGATGTCAGATATTTTGTCTAAACCAAGAAATGGATGAGAACGAAGAGCTTGTTTGGAAAAAAGGTGTTATTGTTTGTTTAAACCAAGGTTGATATGATTTTAATGCCACATTAGGCCTATTGTTAGTTATGGT
The DNA here is from genome assembly GCA_019649035.1 of Elysia marginata. Taxonomy (NCBI): domain Eukaryota; kingdom Metazoa; phylum Mollusca; class Gastropoda; family Plakobranchidae; genus Elysia; species Elysia marginata. The sequence goes on from BMAT01004771.1 coordinate 454,221, forward strand.
TAAAGATAGATTCCCACCGTTCTGTCTCTAACAATGCTGTAAAGGAATGTAATTCCAAGAAAGATTTCCTTCTGAATGAACATTTTTTCGAATGCAGAAGCCGATAATTAGTTTTTCAGAGCTATTCCAATGAGTAGGAAACAAAGATTAAGCTCATACGTTCCAACCAAAGCTTAAAGAACGAAGTGAAGAATCAGGTCTCATTAACAGCAAAATAATGTTATGTGTAATTGTTTCTTTTTTCATGTTTCTTTAATAGATGTAAAGTTATTCCTAGTTGTATATAAACATAACAGTGAAAAAAATTCATAATCACCGTTCCAATCAGTTGGAGGCACATAGAATTAGAATTGGACCCACATTGGCTACTTCGTTCTGAGTGAGAGACCTACCACACGATCTAATAAAAGATCGAAATCTACTAATAACAATAATAATTTTTATTAATATGATTATTATTGTGATAATAATAGTAATAATAATAATAAGAATAATTACAATTATAATGATAATAATAATAATAATAATAATAGTAATAACAATAATAATAACAATGATAAAAATCATGATGATGATTATAATCACAACAATAAGAACGCTGATGATGATGATGATGAACGAAAATCATTACAAATTGTACTTCTCCTTGTTTTCATCTTCTGTAACAATAACGCTTCGTAATCGTCCGTCGTGAGGAAAATAAGAAAAAGTTTGAGATGATGATAATGATGGTGATGATAACAGAGATAACAAAAAGTTAACGAAAAATGAAGAACAACAATGAGAAGAGGTGGTGGAGAGGGTAAAAAGAGAAAGAGTAGAAACCAGCAACTTCCTAATGACTTTATGATTAACTATTTTATCTTCTTGTATATCTTTTTTATTGTCTATCTGCTTGCAAAGTCAACATGACTTCTCTATTATAGTCTTTTGATTCCAAACAACCTACCTGTAAGAAGGTACAAAGGAAGTCTGAAGGCACTCGTTTCCCAAGCAAATGCTGGGAAAATGGCGGAGGGATACTAATCTGACAAAGCAATCACCAAGAACCCATTTTATAGTACTCCTGAGACCAGCTATAATTTTATATCCAGTCCCCTAATCCCTTATACATATCTGTAAAAAACAAAGTCGCCTTCCGTGTCGCCCCACTTCAATATTATAACTACGCAGCACTGCGAAAACTACGTCTCCGATTATTTTCTTTCTCATTTATTTCTTTGGTACCTACTCACCAAATCTCCTTCCGCCATCCCCTATTTTTTTCAACTGCCTTTTCACTTGACTACTACCCTAGACAGCGTAAATACGATATAACTTAACTAACGAACCCGCCAAGGCATGATACATAGCACATACTTTCACTTCACGACGGTGAACGTTCAATCCTTGGCGGACTGGGGAATTGGGAAAGAAGAGGTTATCGTAAACTCTTTGAGTTGAGGGTTCATAGAATAAAAGACTAACGTCACCCTTTAAATTTGGGTTCAGACTCCCTACTAGCAGTAGCAATGCTGTAACTATGATGACACTGTTGGGTCCAAACATGTTAGGAAAGGCACAGGCCAAAAACAAAAAAGAAATAAAGAAGAAAAAGAAAGCGGAAAAAGAATGATTCAAACACACACTAAGGGTGAACTAAAAAAAGCCATGTGACTTTATCGTTCACACACATAGATACAGAGAGTAGCACTGGTCGGCCTAGGACTGAGAGCTGATGTCCTGCCTTGACCGATCTTTGTCCCTGGGTAGGTGAAGGTTTTACTACCTTGTAAACCACAACGTCCTTACTCGTTTCCTACCCCACACCCACCACTCACAGACGCACACCTACACTCACTACCATCAC
>BMAT01004771.1:496425-516148 GCA_019649035.1 Elysia marginata
TCTCTCTCTCTCTCTCTATCTATCTATTTATTTATCTAGCTCTCCCTCTCTCTGTTTGTTTGCAGAAATTTCTATATTAAAAACCTTTTTGTGTTCGATGGCCAAATAAAAAAGGGCATTGTGGCTAATTTGCTACCGTTGTAAAATATAAGTCATTTCAATCAGGTCCAAATCTTTCTCTCTGTCTCTGTCTGTCTGTATGTCTGTTTGTCTGTTTGTCTCTGTCTCTGTCTCTCCCTCTCTCTCTAGTTTACTATTGTTGGTCTGTCTGTCTGTAGCCCGTCACCTCGCATTTGCACGACAAAACTTTCAAGAGCTTAAAAAATCAAGTACATGATATGCATATAAAATGTATGAATTAAGGAATAAAACTAATTTATCGGTTTATGTGGAAATCGAAACCACATCATTTTAAAAATGAGTACTGCAGCCTTACTCTGCAAGATCTCTCACAAGAGATCTAATTCTAAGTGTTTTTACCTTTCTTAGGAGGTGTCCATCAAGGTTTTATAATATTCCAAACTACCTAAGATTAAAGGAAAAGAATTTCTTAGGACAATAAAAATAAGACAATGAAAACTTTACCACCACCATACTAGGATCGCTGTGACGATCACAACGATTACGAACGAACACAACTTTGCTATCACTAGTATAAATAATAATCCTAACATCATCGCAACAATCAAGAAAGTCTATTCCATCAGTACATTTGTTACCAGCATTGATAGCAATCAAGGCTTACAGAACCAACAGTAACATCATCACCATCACAAGCAAAACTGGAAGAATTCAAAACTTGAAACAGATACCTTAAATCAGTTCCCCTTAAATTAAAAAAAAAATATAGTTAGCGAAATGCGAAAACACATAATCTGACAACATGTAACTGCTTTATGTTTCGGTGAGTCTTAAAGAGATAAACAAGATCTTGGAGAGATTAGAAATCTCAGAAAAAAAGTCGGTTTTACAAAACAATAAAGCAAAACAGAGATCGAGATGAATAGAAACGTGGAAGAAAGTTCAAGTACTATTAAATAGAGGCTGAATAAGAAAGAGAAGGGAGAAACAAGCGAATGAAAAGGAGGATGTGAAGAAGAAGAAGGAGAAGAAGAAGAAGAAGAAGAAGAAGAAGAAGAAGAAGAAGAAGAAGAAGAAGAAGAAGAAGAAGAAGAAGAAAAAACAATAACAACAACATAAACACAAAAAAAGAACATGAACAAGAACAAAAACAAAAGCAAGAGGTAAAAAGAAGAAGAAGAACAACAACAACAACAAAAGCAAGTAAGAGTAGATACAATCCTTGTTGAGAAAAAAGATTGAGTTAACACTTGGGATGCCTGTAGCATCAGGAGTGGCCACTGGCCAGTGTGGCCATGAGGCTGCATCTGCTAACAGTGGGACAGTCTGGACTAGCCAAACTTCAGCCCTCAGGCAGCCACCGCAAGAGGCAAGAAGCCTAGTCACGATTCACTTCTTTCATAGAAATTTAAAAAAAACGGTCGAACGACCACCCTTTGAACGACATTCTTTGTCTTGCGACTAGTCTAATTTAGTCGGAAGTTGGAAATTTCAGTTTTACAAATCGACTTTGTAGCTTATACTTTCCCTTTTCGTATATATCTAACAAAAAAAAAAAAGAAATTTTTATGCTTTCCACCAAATTTTGATTAGTCCATGCCTTTTTTGTCGTTCGGAAGCAAAAAAATCTATAATTCAAAATATTTTTAAAAATTTAGCCCGAAGTTGTAATTTGCCATGTTCGACATCCGACTGTTCTCCAATTGTTGCGATATAGCAGCAGTATTTGTTTCTATACTGTTATTAGTGTGTAACCATTTGATAAAACACTTTTGAATTCTAAACCACTCTCTTATTCCGTCTGTTGACTAGGTTTGAACTTAAAATAAATTTAACAAGGTTTCCTTGTTTAGGCCTAGCATATTGTTTCTTCTTTTTTACTACCATCATTTTTAATAATATATGATCGGCAAGATTACACAGGTTTGAGAGGCTGATATCGCTGAGCATGCATTGCCTTTAGTTACAAAGATCCATCTCACGCAATGTGCATACGGAGATTAAAAAGATGGGACAAGAAATCCGAATATAGTTACAAAAAAGAGACACAATCTTACAACTTCCTGTCTAAAAGTCAAAGTTCTTACTGAAAAAAATCGATTAACGGAGATTAGGGGAGGGGGTGGCTATGAAAAGGCGGTATGAGAATGGGTTTCTTCTGGCTCGTACCAAATTAGTTAAGCGGATCAAAAGATACTGTTTCTTTATATTTATGAAAAAGAGGGGAGAGTTGTGGCGGTACGAAATACCATGCCTTTATGAGGAAAAAGATTATGTTATTTTTTTTCTACAGTATTCATAGTTAAATATTATTATAGACTTAGGAAACTTAGTTATAAGTGATTACAAAAAAAGATGGCGTGATTGGCGAGGTCTTAACGTAATCCTGGTTGGTAATTGAAAGAATTCTGACAAGTTTGAGAGAGACATTTGGCCAAGCCTCTATAATTTGCAGATAACTACATCCTATCATCCGCACCTTTATACTTCTTATATTAGGATCTTTGGCAAATTTAAGGTTAGGGACTTAAAATCACTCAGAGAAACACTCCCCCATCCAATAAACTCTCATTAAACCTCACTATACCTTCCCAACACCTCCTCACCCTCCCTCACATGCGCCCCAGGTATCCCCAAGTCACATGACCGGGCTGTTGACCACTCCCAGCGCGTTTATAAATGGGCGGTTTGGCGTTGGGTGCAGAGACCTGGCTCTTTGCCCCATCCCTGGCTGTAGTGTGTGTGACCAGAGAACCTCGCCGTTCACTCTTTCCACTGACAGACGAACGGACAAGATGGTCCTCGCTCTTTTCGTTGCCGCCTTATGCGCGGCCACTACCTGGGGTCTGGGTGAGTAACTTAATATAACATAGTAGATTACATACCACATACTGAAAAATAAATATAACTCTCAGTGTATATGTAGCAGTATCTCAAAATGAGTCTAATCGCGGAGTTTTCAACGTTTTGAGATATCTACATTTTTTGGAGTTCTATGCCAACCCTTTAAGGCAATAAAAAACTATTTTGATATTTTGGTGGTATCCTGAATTTTCATTCTTGGAAGGTTGGGGGATTAGCGAGAACCATTATTCAAGAAATAAAGAAATGCGAGTTTATATTACACAGGTTTTAAAAAGATAGCAGCCAATCTTTTAATTGAATATTTTGTTTCCAGCAATCATTTCAATGATTTATTGGTGTATAAATTTGATGACATACATTATAAACTTTTAATATAGGTACAATGAAAAATGTTACTAATATTTTGACCCTATGATAGAAAATGTCAATTTTTTCAATTTAAATATCTCCTCAAATCGGCTCATTTCGTGATGCGGCTACATTTTATAATACATTACAGTAGTGTAAGTGTTACAAGCTAAACAATATGTGTTAGTTTCATCAAAATAAGAAAAATAATCCAAACTAAGTTCTGGATGAGTAGTCTCAATACAGCATAGTCTATAGGAGTATGGTTGAAAGTTTTAATGGAGTGAACTACCATTGCATAAATGATGGTCAAAAAGTATTACACGCTAAAAATATTGTATTTATGACAAAACTTGCAGGATAGCTAAGGATCAATTCATATGACTATGAAACAAATACATACCGTTTTATCAAACTCTCTAGCAACCAGTGTTGTCTGTGATTAGCGATGTCTGTTCGGTGGTTGGGATCATCTTGGGTCATCGTTTTAACTCATGTCTTTGTTAAGAACAACTACTAAAATGTAAAAATTTCTTGTGAACATTACTTGATCTGTAAATTAATCCTGAGTTGTTGACTTTTTCCGTCTCCAAATTAACTGTTTCTCTTGTAACGTTCAAGGCTTTCCACCAATCGGCCACATGCCGGTCCACATGGGTTTTGGCCTGCCGGGTATCGGATTCCCTGGCAAGATGATGCATGGCAAGTACGGTCCAGGATACGGGAATGTTGGCCGACCCGGCGGCACCCGGCAACCCGGATACGGAACCCAGGAGGTATGTAGAGAGATACGGAGAGATTCGTTGGTCATTGAAGAAAGCCGGCCTTCAATCGGGTACATTTTTATAGTTATATAAACAAAACCAGTCCTCAGTCGGCTAGATTTTTCTCTCACGGAATTTAAACTTGACTCGAAGAAACCTGTTCTCTGTTAGTCTTGCAACCAATGAAAATAAGTCGGCTGTCGCAAATTTCATATTACAAGGCGCTGATATATGTTGAACACTGGTTTTGTCTGAGCTTCCAGGCGTTCAAGTCGCATGAATTTACCGTATCGAAATTTCTTGAGAAGGTATCAGAACTATTTTCGATTGAAAAGATAGAGGAAGAGATTAAAAGTAATATAATGTTGGTTTTTTTGTTCAATTTAAAGCCTCGGACATTTTGACTCATTTGGACTGGTCCCAGATTTCATTCAACAAATTGAACTCTCTTCGTTTGATGCAAAGTGCAGCAGCATACAATATGGGCCACTATGAATTATGAAGAGCACAAACGATTCGTGCCATTTATCGCTCATACATGAGTTGATTGAGTTAAACTAAGCTTTTTGTCAACCTTTGTTTTAAAATCGTCGCCAGTCGCGACAAAGAAAAAGGAAACTAATGAAAGGTCAGCGGCTCGACTAATTCATATAAAAGGATATCTTTAAAGACCTATAGAAAAGAAACGAAAACTGCAAAAAAAAAAAAAAAAGAACCACAAGTCGACAAAGTTTTCTGTTTAAGGTGAGACCGAAATTCTTAGGCTATTAACAAGCAGTGGTTTTTAAGTTTGGTTACCTCACAGCTATTTCTGGTCTTAATATTTCATTCAGAAAATAAGATAACGGGAACTTGCTCCAACTTTAAGAAAACTTCCATTCTTGTTTGCTCTTTTAAAGATTGGATTTGTGTGATGGTTCTTGAAACAAAGTTCACAATAATGGCTAACGAATTTAAAGTTTAGCTGAAGCCGTTTACGCTGATGTAATCTTATTAAGACTTGGTTGAGATCAAACATAATAAGTCTATATAAAAAAATGACATGTCACGCAAGCAGTACAAATAAACCTTGTTAATGTCAGAAATGTTAATTTGAGGAAACGGATTTAAAAGCTATGCCCACGCCCCTTTTATCTAAATATTTCTTATTAAGAAATGTGTTTTTATTTTTATTTTATATAACATTGTGCTATTCTTATTATAATTGAGCTAAGGCCTAGATAGTCGTTACCTTCTCCTTGAAATCAAAACAGACGAGAGCTTCAAATAGTCATGTTTCAAAGACAGGTGCAGCGTGGCGGAGTGGTTAGCGTGTCGAACTCGAGATCTTGAGGTCGCGGGTTCGATTCCCGATCATGCAATGTTGCAATTGCCTTGGGAAAGCAATTTACCCTAACTTTCCCCAGTCAACCCACCTTTAAAATGGGTACCCAGCTACATGCTTCAAATGTACTGGTCTGCTGGGGCATTAGTGGCGCTGCTCTGTGGCGACACAGTTACGCTGAGCAACGAAGACAAATTTTTCAAAAGGGATTAATATAGTGTATAAAAATAAAATTAAAAAAATGAAAAAAAGATTTACATCGACATATTTTCAAACTAAATTGAGGTCTAGGAAAGCTCCCTTCCGACATTTAACTTAATGATCTAGAATCGAAGGCTAGCTATTTTAGACAGTGTCTTCAACAATGAAAACGAAGCTATACCTAGGTCTAGATATTTTTGCATTTAATTGTACACAATCATGCAGATCTCGCTCTTGGCAGCTCTAAGCTATGATTAACACATTAACAATTGGATAGGGTTTGTAACACAATATGTTAACGCTTCTTCCTTTTTTGCTTTAAGTATTAGTTTATAGTATAATGTAGAGACATAACTATCCTGTCAGTTTAAACCTCAGTTCATTTTCACCGGCCGTAGAGGAGGCAAGCTGGCCATTTAATATAATGGGGCCAAGGACCAAACTGTCAGTATCTTCTCCTTAAATGCGTTAAAGCCCAGAGTCTCAAAAAGTTATGCTTTAAAGACATCAATCTAAATAAATTCAAAACTGCATATTTTTTAAAGTCAAATAAGGTCTCAAATAGCTTCTTTTCGACATTAGGAATCTGGATCGGCGGTTTGGTGTAGACGTAAATTGGAATAATAGCCGTTATAAAAGCTAGAATGTGTGTTCAACAAAGCAAGTTAATTTTTCTCGGTGTGTTTTAGAACGGTGCGCCGGTTGTACAATAAAAGTTACAAATTTTCTTGGTGCACCTTTTCTTGGGAATTCTTGTTCTAAGGTATCAAAGTTAGCATTCATTTACCTAAGTTTTAATGTTTCAAAATTTGACAAAATGAAACTTAAAAATTACTCTTTATATACCTACGGAACATAAAAATAGTTAGGAAAAGGGAATTATTGGTCAACTGATACACACATTTAAAACAATGCTATATCTAGATCCAGATATTTTACTTCTAATCTACAGAGATAAAAGAGAATTTTATGCATATCTCAGTCTCGGCAGTTCTAAGCTATCAGTATTTTGACAGGGTTTGAAACATAAACTCATTAAGTTTTTTTTTCCTTTTAGCCTGTAAGAGTTGGTTTCGTGCATAATCAAAGCTATTTATTGGTCTCATTGCAGTTCATTTTCATTATTCTTAAAAAGGGCAAGTCGGCTAGTTTTATTTAAAATTTAACACTTCGGAAGGAACCAAACGCTCGGTTCAAAAGAGCGACGACTTTTAATGTGAAAATTGCGACATAAGACTCAATTTGACTATTTGCTCGATATATGTCGCGAGCTTTTAAAACATAACGTTTATCATTGAGTTTGTTATAAATTGATTGACTCCCCCAGGTTTTGACTTGCATCGCGAAAGACTACCAAGACCTGAACAGTCAAGTCCGTCTGACCCTGACAACCAACCGACGAGTCGGAGGAGGATTCGGAGGAATGGGAGGAATGGGAGGCTTCGGGGGTATGGGAGGTAAGACCCAACATTTCCTGTCTGTTTTAGATTTTCTGTTAATTCTATGAACAACATTCGTGAGCCGGTGCAGTTTTTATCTTGGCAAGAAAAAAAGTTAACATTATTCTTCTTTCTGATAAAAAAATCTCAATGAACCCGTTTTTGTGTGTTGTTTCATTTATTCGCCAGACGCCAAAATAATTGTGGATAGAAGGTCTTAAAGTTCGTTAAATCTAAGATCGATGGAAGAAAGTAACGATAAGACGTTTTCCTTGCTCTATAACATACGGACCTACAAAGGAGTATACTTACCTAAATTTTTCTATTTTGAAATGTTTCCCTCGTCAAATACCGTATTTTTATCCCTATGTCTCTACAGGTCCCTTCTTTGGAGATGACGATTTTGATGATATCTGGGATGACGATGACGACGATGATGATGGCATCCAAGCAAATTTCGGCAACTACGAGTTCCGTATTGACGGTACTTTCGTGCCTAGCATCGCCCTCAACAAGGCCGGAACCTACTATGTGGTTGTCACCCGCTACGGGCGTACCGCTGACGGCTGCAGCGCCGACGCTCTGGGTCCAGTCTTCAACAAACAGCAAGGCGGTGGTGGCGGCATGGGCTACCCAGGCGGTATGGGATACCCCGGTGGCATGGGAATGGGTGGTTACGGAATGCCCATGGGCATGGGCTACCCCGGCTTTGGAGGCGGATTGGGTTTCGGAGGCAGCGCTTACCCTGGCCCCTACAATAGCTACGGTCAGAGCTTCTACGGCGGTAATCAAGGCAACAATATGCAGGGTCCCCTAGGTCAACTCCAGAACCCAGCCATTGTCGGCGCTTCCGCTACTATCTATTCCACTCACATCAATGGCGTGTCCAAGAATGACTTGCTTGGTAGAGGAATTGCTCTGTGCCGATCTGTGAGCAATGGACGCTGCCAGGGACAGATCCCTTACTGCTGTACCATTCAGCGCGACAGCCTGTCTGCCATGGAGGTCTTCGTCGGGGATAGCGAGTCTGCCAGTGATTTCGACTTCCCTCTTAGTGGCGGTGGAAACCTGGTGGGTGTCGGTCCCGCTTTGGGTGGGGGTGCTTTAGGCGGAGCTATCGGCGGGGCATCGGGCAGCATCGCAGCCACAACCAACACAGGTGGTCTTTTCTAGGCTGGCCCAGGACTGATAGATGATACTAGAACACTGTCTTCTTCAGGGTGAAAGGCCTCGTCAAGTTAAAAAGTTCAGGGTTTTAATCAGGGCAAAATACAGAAAGGTCAAAACCGTGTTAAGATACAGCGACATTTACGTAGTGTTTTGATGGCCGTGGTGGAAAACTTCATTGTTATCGATGATAAACATATAAATATTGATAATGAAGACAATTATGGTATTAATAGAGTTTTTGCTAAGAACAATGTTTAAAACATGTACATTGAGAAAAATAGTAATGAAATGACGGTGGTCGCAATAAAAAATTGTAAAAAAAAATAAACACATTGTAAGCAATAGAATGCAACATCACTCGCGGGAAATCATTTCTTTTTTCAGTTTAGATTATGCAGAGTGGAACTAACCAAAGGTCTGTTGTAGTAATTTAAAAGGGCTTTTATGTATACACAAAGATAGAACTTGAGATTTTCATGTCTGGTTAGAAAGAGACCAGAACGAACGAATTTATCAGTATTTTATTCATTCATTTAGTGACGAGCTTTAAATAAACTGCGCCAACATATCTAGAAGCAAAGTACCACAAGAATTGCAAAGCTTTAAATTATGAAGCTATTGTTCGTATTTTTTCAATTGGTCGATGTTTTAAAGGAAATATGACCCCCTGTATTTAGCTTACAGGTCATATCAGGCGCACCCACCATTTTTTTTCTATTTGGAAAACAAACAAGCCGTGCGTTCATTTCTTTTCATTTTGTTTTTTCGCTTTGTATGGTTAGATTTGAATTGTAGCGATGCCGTGCGACATTAAATTAGTTTTCTCTTCTTATTTTTACTTTGTTGACTTTGTTGTAGCTTATTTGTTTTCCTTATAGAAAAAAAAACAACAGAAACGAAGTAACAACATAATGCGCGATAGATTATCCGCGAATCCCTTACACTACGAGAGCCCATACACATTTAGCAAATGTGTGAACGCGTAAGGTTTTGAATTGTTTTGAAGGCCATGGGTTAGATATTTTTCCTTTTAAACAAATTTGACCAAATTTCAGGAGAAACTTTTTTAGAATAACTGATATATCTTAATGACTTCATTGCGTTTCGTAATAGCCCAAACACAGAAATACACGGATAGTGACAATTAAATATTTTTTTCTGACCGTGGTAACACAAATCAAAAGATCGATTATATAAAAACATTTAGCCAATTACTTTTCGTAAGTGAAGGCCCTTTTTAAATCTAAATTACGGCGATATTAAACATCGAAATCGTAACATATATAAGTATTTATGAAAAATATCCAATTAATGTTGAATTATGCATTTCCCAACTTTATTTCATTATACAGTCGATATCATCTGTGGCTTTTAACTAATACTCAAATGCAAAATTAATACATGTATGCCAAAGATGTAATCATTAACGGATAATATATCTGTAATGTATCTCTTCGAATTCTCCAATTCTCTATTTTATTATCCAAAATCATTGTGACAATATTACCCTTATGTGTGCCGACTAAGTATACAATTTATAACATTTTGTACATAATGACGACGATGATGATGATGATCATGATGTTGACGATGATATTTCAAATGATGATTCTCATATTGATATTGATGATAATGATGATGATGTTGATGCATATTTTAATCATGATGACGATATGTGCGATCATTTTGTTAATGTGGAATTGTTCATAAGTGTTCGAGCGACGAAGCTATTCATTCATTAAATGTGTTCAGAGCCGATGACAAACAATACTTTTCTTTTTTTAATGACTGTAATTGTGTTTGTTTTCTTGTTGTCTGTATCAAAACTGCCGTTCTATGTAAGTCTTCAAATTGAATCGTGTTATATAGGCATAGGTAGCAGTTAGCTCAAATTACCAGAAAACGAGAAAAAAAAACACTTTTGATTCAATGGGTAATCTTTAACTGGTCTCTAATAAGTATTTCAGTTTTCAGATAAGTTAGGGCTAGCTAGCGAAGCAATATATTTTTTGTAATCGTCGGCGGGCTTTACCGATATCCAGTCCAAAATATAAGGGAAGAAGAGGAGTATTTCCTTCCGATGAATAGTTGGCCTGTAACCTGGTGAGCTAGTTGGTTTACAGCAAGTCGGCAGTAATAACTCTGGTTAGTTCATATCATTGAGCCCAGATACTGCTTGCTAAGAATAGATAGACGCGAGCAATACCAGTACAGCCATAAAACCATCACTCAAACCCCTTTGTTTAAAGCTGTCGTTATGTGGGCCGGCCTTCTTGCTACAGGCTGCTTATTAATTGAATCAAGATCTGCTCGTACAAAAAGGATGGTCTCAAATATCACGTTATTAACCCCTCGCAACCTGTCTAAAGCGTCGATGTCGCATTTTTTCGCATTATAATGGGTCACTTTTTAAAAAAATTATCTACTTTAACCTCCAGACGTAAAAAAAATACTTCATGAAATCATCAATATTTTTAAACTCAATCTAGTCTCGCCCTATTGGCCAACCTAAGCACCCAGAATCGCGTGGTTATTGCCAAGTTTTTTTCATCTCGGTAAAAAAAATAGTTTAAAAAAAAGCAGAAAACATTTTTGTCAAAGAGAAATCACTGAATTCAACCAGAAAAGGTACCCTATCTAACAATACCAGGGTGGCTTCCTTTTGATCTATAGCTTTTGGGGGAAAATTCCATTATCCGTCGTATCATAATGATACGACACGACTTCATTGAGTTACATATATTACAACATCATTTGGATTGAAGATATTGAAAAATAAAGCGGGAAAAATATCAAGAATTTTTGTTATTAAAATTTTAATTTCTGATATGTGTCTGATTTAAAGTGGTCGCAAGATAAATAAACAAAGATTTTTTTTATGTTGGGTTGCTCAGCTTTATATTTGGATTACTTAGACTGGGGCCTTTCTTCTCTTCACAAATATGTTTTATTGGGCTTGCACCGCCCTTTCTCTTAAAGGATTTTTGTGTTGCGATTTTTTTCCTTTTTCAATTAACAAAGGAGATTTACTGGAAACATTACAGACCTTTAGCACACGCACCGTGCCTCACTACGCGTACGTGAAAATCGGGAAAGCAGATTGAGTTACTGTAAAAATAATGAAACCAGTTTCTAAAAATAGACCCACAGACGTTCTATTTTTAGAAAATGGTTTCATTATTTTCATAGTTTCTCAATCTACTTTCCCGATTTTCACGTACGCGTATTGAGACACGGTGCGTGTGCTAAAGGTCTCTACTAAACTGTCCGCGACGTGATGAAAAGTAAAGAGCAAAATAGAGAGAAAATGAGGAGAGACTATAAAACAGAGTGATAGTAGCCTAAGTGAGAGAGAGAGAGAGAGAGAGAGAGAGAGAGAGAGAGAGAGAGGAGAAGAAGAAGTAGGAAGCAAATAAAAGTATTCTACTTCAACTAAGAAAAACGGAAAACTGCAGGCAGCATGATAGTTTTATACAGCAACAAGGAACTTACAAGACTGCATATGGGTGATAACGTTCTGTGACACGGAACCTAATACTCGTAATAATGACCATCAAAACGTTGAAGGTGAAGATAATTGATGACGATAATGTTTAAGAAGAAAATGTGAAAAGTGATCAAATGACAACAAATTTAATATATGATGATAATATGATAAGGATAAGGATAAAAACGACAAGGACGACGACGACGACGATGATGATGATGATGATGATGATGATGATGATGATGATGATGATGATGATGATGATGATGACGATGATGATGATGATGATGATGGTGGTGGTGGTGGTGATAATTGTGATGATGACAGTGGTGTTGGTGATGATGAAGAGGAAGCTGGTTATATTTTTAATATCTAGAAACATCAATTTTTTTTTGCCCGTGCCTTATCAAACTATAAAATTGACCCGGTTGGTTAAAATCTTAATAATCGTTACAGAAAGGTCAGTTTTTTTATATTACTTTGTTGGTTTTTTTTTGTGGGTTAGATTGTTATATCTATTTTCTATAAAAAAAAAAAACCTCCGCCCCAAAGAGCTGCGAGGGGGGCACTTCCCTCATTCCCGGTCCATAATGGACCCACAGTGTCACCTCGGATCAAAATGGGTGCGCATATCTCGTGCTATGATGACATTGTTAGTATTAGACCCTAAACTACTCTACTAGAAAAAGACGATAAAAGGGAGAGTGATGGAGCGAGAATATTTAATTGTAAGGGAGAGGAAAGTTTCTAGGTATGCAAAGACTAAAAGGCTATATGTGGGTGTTTTGAATAATAAGCAAAAGAAGAAAGTAAAAAAGGTAAAGCAGCTAAAGACATTATGGAAGGAATGATAGCAGTAGGTGTATCAAGGATAGAGACCGAGTGAAACTGAGATTGAGTAGACTTGAAGGTGTTAATACCAACAGATAACCAAAGAAATTGGTTAATATTTACGTCCAGACTTTTTGGTGAAAGAAAGTTACCTCTGAAAGTGCTAAGAAAAAGAAACATCAATTTAATATTTTTTTAAAGTTTAAATTTACAGCTAATTTGCATAAAACAATAAGGGGTATTTAACTAAATAGTGGTTTCTTGTCTTTTAAACCCCAAGTTTGAAGTGCACAGTGTTGTTTAAACGGATAAATAGGCAACTAATGAAGGTTTAAATATATACTGCAATGAAACACCGTCCCACCACCAACCATTTAATTCACCAATTAGAGGCTGACCAAAAGTCCAATAGAATCAGATCACCAATCTATTTCGCCTTTCTTTTTACCTATAGTCGTCGCAAATAGCACACTCCTAGCTTTTCTTCTTGCCTATTGTCGTGACAGATAGCATACTCCTTGCTTTCCTTCTTGCCTATTGTCGTGACAATAGCACACTCTTTGCTTTCTTTCTTGCCTGTTGTAGTGGCATATAGCGCACTCCTTGCTTTCCTTCTTGCCTATTGTCGTGGCAGATAGCACGCTCCTAGCTTTTCTTCTTGCCTATTGTCGTGACAGATAGCACACTCCTTGCTTTCCTTCTTGCCTATTGTCGTGGCAGATAGCGCACCCCTTGCTATTCTTCTTGCCTATTGTCGTGGCAGATAGCACACTCCTTGCTTTCCTTCTTGCCTTTTGTCCTGGCAGATAGCTCACTCCTTCTCTGGTATAGTGAGGTAAAACAACGCTACGTAAATTGACGCTCTTAGGTTGGACGCAGGGCTGTATTGCTCAGATAGATATTTTTGTACTATAGTTTGGTTTACACGGTAGATTCAACAACGCAAAAACCAGAAGCATACTTTTCCGATGGAATGGAAAGTATTTTTCTTTGCGCATTCCGCCCATATTCGGTAGAGCTTTTGCACGATGCCAAAAAAAAAAATAAAACAAAGTTTGGGCCACATCTAGATCTAGAATCTAAATCTAATCTAGCTCGGAAACTTTTGCGTCCACTACGTCTAGATCTATATTAATAGATATAGAAATATTGCACGAATCCCGCTTGTCTGGATATACGTTCAAAACAGTTTGCTTACAATTGTTGCGGGCAGTTCATTGATATTTTATTTTTGTGTTTGGAATGCAGCAGCAAAACGGAACCCGATTCATCGACTACATGAACCGCCATTTTGTTGGAAATATTTGAAGTTCAATATGATTATTTATCCCGAAATGTATTGCATGACTTGATTCTCTTTAGAAAACTAGAAATCTTTCTAGTTACGCTTTTTGGGTGGTAATCTATCGAATAACCAGAACGGAATTGCATTTCGGGTGATAATCTACTTGTGCGAAAGCTCTAAAAGTTGCATTTTGATTTTTTTCTGATTTGGCATGCCAGTTCAAAAACGTGTGAAACCACCTTATGGTAGCATTGCTCCAAGACAAGCGCCTTGAGTAATTGTCTTAAGAGATTCAAGTATATTTTGTTAAGAAAATCTTTAATGAGCAGCCATTATTTTCCACTAAAACTTGAAATACGTTAAGAGAGGCACTTTAAAGTTATAAAGTTATGTGTGCAAAGGTTGAGTATTGTAGTTTTCTTCTTTTAAGCTTGAAACAACCATTTTAATAATAACCGCCAAAAAAGGAAATGATTTAGCTCAAGAATGAAACTCCCCACAAATTTTTCTTAAAATTTTTATACCTGAACAAATGTGACTCAATAAGAATAATTCTGTGGGGGGTTTTTTATCAACATGGACCGCAATATACCCGTTTAACCCTATGATACGCATGGTCCGCATTTCTCTATCCCTTTTCTTAACCATAAAAGGATCAAGTTAGATCGGTTAACGCTACTTGTCTTGTAATGCAAAACGGAAACGAAAGTCAATTTATCAACCTTACTTTTGAGTCATATAATTGAAACACTCAACAAAAGGCCGGCAACTTTTAAAAAAGTAATAACTGTTTTGTTGTACAGTAACTAAAGCACGAAAGGAAGGACTTGTGACCGTGTTTCATGCCGACCTAGCAATTTATCAGTTGGACTACTTTGCTTTGGTCCATCACCTATCCTAAGGCTATTGCAACTCAAGAATTTTTTTTATGTCATACTGATACTTATTCGTTTTACAAGCTGGCAAAAACCATTGTGACATTTGACAAAAGATCAGCTACTTAAGGCAGTTGAAAACAATGCAGGAATTCATAACCTAGAATACTTAATAGATTTTGGAGTTATGTATACAACCACATGTTGTATTAAAAAATCTACCTCTTCTTAAACACTTTATATCCATAGCTCAAAGCTAGAAACTGGAAATTAACATGCTTGTTTCACATTACTCGTATAATAGACCGTAGCCTAAACAATTTTAATCGTATGGACTCCTATTTCTAAACCGCACAGCATATAATTCTGAAATTTCACATCTACTTGTAATTTCAGGTGAGGACTTATGTGGATAGTTAATTTTTAAATCAGCTAGTTCATTGCAAATAGCCCCAGAACCCCAAAGAAACTAAAAAGTTCACATCGCGACGAAAAAAGGCTTTCCAAAGGCTGTTTTACGGACCCTGTCAAAATGTTAGATGCGTTAGAACTTTATATTTTCACCGTTCATAGAACGGGGTATTTAGCTAGTGAACGTAATCATAATTGTAAGGACACCCCTTAGCCAGAAAAAATTGAAGTTGGGTTTGCATCAAAACATGAACTAGAGACTAATTACTTGCTGGTTCCGAACTCACAAGATAATTATCTAAATGTTTCATTTTCCGACTTGTTTTTAGAAAATGCGATTGGATAAACTGAAGCATATACGCTTTTTGTTGAAAAGTTGAGATGTTAAAACTTCCAGACTTTCAGTTTCAATATCTAAGAGTTTCAAGCAAACATTTAATGACACGTTTTACGTAATTAAGGAAAAGATAAAATAATGTTTCCGGTCAATAAAATAGTGTTTAATGTAAATACGATTCCAACATGTAACAGTTTATTTTTAGGAGAAATAAAAAATTGATGTTATTAGAGAAATTCAATTGACATTTTTTTTATTGAATATCGATTGCTGCCATAATCAAATTTTAAGGAAAAATGCATAGCTGATACATCAATATATTTATGAAATCCAGTATGAAAAAATGCAACATCTGATAACAATATGAGTTAAGAAAACGTAAAGAGCACTTGATTTTAAAACGCATTACAATTGCTTCCCAGAAAAATGTCTAATGTCTATTAACAGAACGTTAAAAACAATAAAAGTTATAAAAAGTAAGCAACCTTCCCCAAATAAACGAAACAAATGAAAAAAACAGAAAATAAATTTATCACCATTTTTCTATGAAAGTTTACCAACATCAGAAATAACTTTATTTAAAACTCACTTGAAATTTATACTGTAGATTTTTTTGTATCGCGCTCTATAAAAGTAGAGATATTTCCACAAACAAAGCTAGTCATGAAAGTTGGACAGAAGCTAGGCCCCAGTCAAATGAAATTGTCGTGGGCTATGCCTTTCATCAATCGTCTTTTTGTCTCGATCTATAAATTTCTATGATACACCAATCACTTCTGAATTGTATTGCTATGTTAAAGCAACTGACAGTCTAGTCTCTAGACAATTCTAAGTGTTCGAAGCGAATTGTATTGCTATGTTAAAGCAACTGATAGTCTAGTCTCTAGACAATTCTAAGTATTCGAAGTCTAAAGAGCTGTAGAGATATCCAAGTAATTAAATAAAAAAACCCCCAGAAATTAGCTTCCTGTTCGAACGAAATGCATTATTACAAATTAAGTTCAGGTTAGCATAAACAGTTGCAATTTAAGCTTTTGATTTTTACTGGTGAATTCGACATGGCAATGTGCCGTGTCGTACCGTACCGTACAGTTTGTCATGTCACGTTACTGGTGAACAGTACAGATTATCATGCCATAATGTATAATTATAACTTCATGAAGCCTTCGGCTTGAAAAATTATCAGTGTTCATCCACACAAGCCGGTTTTTTTCAGTTCTTTAATAGGTCCTGTAGTGTTATGGTCATGGAAACAGGGCAATTAAAAAGAAATCTATATAACAGAAATACAAGTGTCCAATGTACTGCGTTTATTTTCCCTTAAGTTGTCTTAAACACGCATTTTCGTTACTTTTATTGTGAGAACAAATAACCAAAGGATTTACGTTGGATCATAATGAAAATATATCGACCAAATGCTGTCTGTGTGAATAGCACCTATCCTTTCATAGCGTTCATTTCTAATTAGGCGCCACGGCACACGACAGTTTCTTGTATGTCACTGGACCTTAAGAGAGTACATAGTATAGATGGAGCAAGTATAAAAGCAACAATTTCGCAAAGATTTGATTGAGATCAAGAAGTCTTAACAAAAACGAACATTTTGTTACCATTAGCCATCAGGTTGTTGTATCACAGTTTATCTTCAGTACTTAAAGAGTCGATGTTCGAATAAAAGAAAGCAATGCTTTTCGTAATGCTCATCGGAGTTTGTTACAATTTAATGTACAATTTTCCTCATTTTTCACGCAAAAAGCCCTAGCGCTGTTGGGCTATCCTCTTCTTGAACCGTTGCTTGAACACTAGTACTGAAAGCTGTAGGACTGTTGATAGCAAGGCCGAGTCCACCGTCGTTGTTTGCTCCAAGGTTTGAACCTAGGACTCCTTCAAGGCCAGGCAAAGCGCTATTGGTATTCAGGCCTGATGCAGCGTCAAATGGCACAATGTTTGGGGTGGGGGTTGCTATCTGGATTTGATGTTCCTCTAGGATTTCCATTGCTTGAAACAGATCTTTGGAGATGGTGGCGCAGAAAGGGATGTAGCTGGAGGAAAAAGAAATAATTAAAATAGTATAATAATCGCAGACAAGAAGAAAATCATAAACACTTGTGTGATTAGTGCAATAGCAATGTTATTTTATATCGGAAAAATATCATTACTGTTTCAATTTATTCCAGGCCAGTAGTAAGCTTCTTTTGATCGGCGCAGTGTAATTCCAATATTAAAAGAAACAAGCAACATGAAAGTAGCCTGGACCAAAAATTGTTTCACGAAATTTTTAAATTGAAAATTATTATGCGATAGTTATTTAGAATAATATATAATAAGACACCACTTCAACCACTGCAACAAAAGCAACAATAAAAAAAAACAACAAATACAACATCAACTTTTATTACCACTACTACTACTACTACCACTACTACTACTACTACTACTACTACTACTACTACTACTACTTCTACTACTACTACTACTACTACTACCACTAATACTACTACTACTACTGCTACTACTACTACTATCACAAGTACTACTAACTACTATAACTATCACTACTACTACTACTACTACTACTACTACTACTACTACTACTACTACTACTACTACTACTACTACTACTATTACTACTGACCCACTGCACAAGCCATCGCTACTGATGTATTCACATGCAGCAATCGCCCCGCCCACGAGCTGTCTCCTGCTGATTCCTTCCAATGTGGAGGCATACACAGTCGGTCCTGAGGCGCCCATGATCAGGTGATTGGGCAGCAAACCGCTAGGGACACTGTTGCCTTGGTACTGCGAAAGATCAAAGAGAATGGTTTGATTTCTTAAGTTATATACCTTTGTGTGACCTTCTAGAAATACTTTTTTCAAGTAATAACTTAAAGTGTTAGGTGATAGAATGTCTCAAGACGACCAAAATAATGGTTTTGAGAGAGAGGGCTAAATAGGAACGTGTACTTGAGTAACAGATTATTTAGAATTTGAGGCAGAAAAAAGGCTGTAATATTTTCAAAGCACGGGAGAAAAAAAAAAAAAAAAAGAAGAAAGTCTCAGAGACTGAGAAAGACAGGGCAGCGAGTTGTGTGAATGCTCTTCTATCTCTATAACATTTTATTTCAAACTTGTGTTCATTCGTCTTTTTAATCCCTATTGTTTCATTATAACCTCTCTAATTGTTTTATATTCTTCTTTTCTGATCTCTTCCCCTCTTTATCTCTTTTTCTCTGTTTCTCTTACTTTCTTCCATTTGTCCTGTTCCTTATTCTGTATCTCTGTCTATTTGCAGTCTGAGTAGAGACCAAAAGACCCATAAGAAACTATAACTCATGCGATTTGCTTTACTTTTTCAGTCAATCTGGTTTATTTTGTTATGTGCTATGAGGGCTCTTTTTCACAAATTAAATTATCCATGCTTAGTGTTTTAAACAACTTTGCCTGGCATGTTTATGTGAGTTTCAAGTATAAAACAAATGTCTCTCCATCAGTTCAAAAAAGTTAAATATCGCAATTTTCTTATTACAAATCAATACAAATTTTTCTCTGCTTTCAAATGTTAAGACGCATGAAAATATCCAAATTTTGTGAAAAGATAGAACTTCTTCTGATTGACAATGTAGACATAAAATAGAAACAAATTTACTCCTAGAAGGCGTTTTCTTTATTAAATTGCCGACATCCAACTGTTTTAGACTGGAGGCTGGAGAAATGAGAAGATCACACTTACTCTCGTTCTTCCAACAACCTGTCCCAGTATGTTTCCATCGCAACCGTCGGCGGTACGACCCCCTGATGTGAGCACCACGTAGTAGTTTCCTGCTTTGTTCTTTAGTTGACTGTTGAGAAACGTACCTTGAACGTACCTAAAACAATGACAAAATCGTTAAAGGCTTTAATAGTTTAGAGTAGTTGATTTTAAAGAATACAGGTAAAAAAGCATTTTCTTTCTTTCTATATGTGTGCAGTCTTTATTTATTGTTCATGTGCTGTTGGTTTTTATGATTGCCCTTTATCTGATTCGGTTAATATGTTTAAGATGACAAGTTAGCTATTGCATTCGGTAAAGACACTAACAATTAAAATAACATGCTTTCTCAGACCTCAAAAAAAAATAAACAACTACATAATAAGAGCTTTGTTATTTCCAGGGGAAAAGCGATAATGCCGAAGCTAATAACTTATACCAATCCCTTGACGGTTAATTTCTCGAACTTCCTTAAATTGCTCATAACCTTTTCATGAATATTGGTCGTATTAGTAGCAATAATAGGAGTGGTGGAAGTAGTAGTAGTAGTAGTA
>BMAT01004771.1:554587-566766 GCA_019649035.1 Elysia marginata
TGTAGTTGAAAAGAGACGTTAAAATTCAAACAACCAACCAACCCCCCCCTCTCAAAAGTAAAGAAAAATAAAACATAAAAACAAACTTATGTAGCCACAAACAGAAACGAGAAACTCACCAAAAATCGTGTTTTTTTTAGTAAATTGTGCTTAATGTAAAGGCAATATAAGAGCAGAGTGAGTTTATACTTAGTCAACATGTTTATACTTGAGACCTAGCGCACTTTAGATTTTATTTAATTATCAATTAATGTTCTTTCTAGCTTTAAAACTCGAATGTAAAAATTAAGAGAATGGGGTTTTACCTTAGGACCTTGATAAAGTTGTCCTATACTGAACTTGATGGCTTTTTACTATACTATCAGGCAATCTCTCTCCGCTTCCTCCTCCTCTCTCTCTCGCTCTGTCTCTGTCTCTGTCTCTACCTATCTATCTATATCTCCCGCTCTCTCTCTCTTTTTCCTGTTATGCGCTCAAATACAAAACATTCCACAAGTTGAAAGCACTGCCTAGACCCAGTACCCATTTACAGGTTGATGGACCAAGGAAAGTGTGGATGAGTTGCTTTCCTAGGACAATTACAACATGAATCATGGCTGGGAATCGAACCTGCACCCGCCAGATCACAAGTTCGACACGCAAACCACTGAGCCACGCTGCCCTTTTCTGTCGACTTCCGGTGTAAACTGTAATGGCGGATGATTGATTTTGTGATTCCTCTGAAAAGCCTTCTAAAGTTTCACACGCATTCCTTTTTTCTTGTGATAATATTTGTAATCTTCGATACTCTGACACTGTGACAGACAAATTTTGTGTTGTGAAGAAGTGGTCGTGGGACATTCTATAAAAGGTTTTAAAATGTTCTACTACATTGTGATAATCTGTATGTATATCTGCACTCTGTGCCCCCACCCGCCCCACCTCCGCCATAGCCTACATAAAATGGGCCACAGTCTAGCCCAATATCCCCACTCAACAATTATCTGCATAGACGGTCATAACCTTGCTCAACGCCTCCACCCAGCCTAGTTTACGAAACGCAGCATGATTTCTATAAAACAGTGGGGAGCTTTTTTGACACAAGAAAAAGGAAACCTGCTTATACACATAGTGTATCACTGTTGTGTTTGAACGGAGACCTACGTGATCTATTTCAGCGGCGTGTCTTATCTCTCTTTTTCTAATAGCTGGGGACATCGAGTCCAACCTAGGCCACCATACTCAAAGAGTGCAACCCAAGGCCCACCACCATAGACACAATGGACACTAACATTGTCAAGTAAATGCTGTCAGCAATGGAGAAGAAATTGGAAGAAAAATGGGCTGCCCGATTCAATGAGGCTGACCTAAATCTATTCTTTGGTGCGGAATTGTGTATCAAATATGCTCTAAGAGCGTTTTATTCCAACAGCGTAATATTTTTTTTCGTATTGGGCTACAGAAAAGGGTGTGCAATCTCCAAGAAGGAATGCGGAAGAGATTGTGTACCCCAAGTGGTGACGTCGATTTCCCAAGTTGTGACGTAGATTTAGGTCAGAATCATTGCCTTGAGAAAAACGTCTCTGATTATTGACCAATAGAGTCAACCGCATCTGTCCCAAAATGTGGGAGACAGAAGGGAGACAAATGATTGTCAATCAAGACTTGGACAGCCTCATGCGCTATGATGATTTGGATATAAAAATTACGGACGTGGAAGAGAACATTCAAAAGCAGGAATAACAAGCCATCGAGAAAATTTGAATTTTCGGAATATTTTAAAGAATAAAAACGAAAATTACGAAACCACTGGAAATTAAATTTCGATCGGCGTGGTTTGATGGAAGAAAAAAGGTTAAAGCATGCCTTCTTAGATTTCATACCGACAAGAAATAAGATTCGCGCAAGATTTACGTAGACGAACGCAGAGATTACGAGGGTGGGCTGATAATTAATACAATTTCCTTCTTAACTTTTTATTTTTAGAGGTACACAAACACAAATGGTATCAAGTGAAAGGTTAAAGTATCTGCTATATCATACATAAATTTTTTTTCAACGTAGTCTCCATCCCGATCCACACACAGCTGCCATTTACGTACAAGTTGACGCATGTCATCGGTGAAAAAGTCTTTTTTTTTTGCCTGAACCAATGTCGAACGACAGCCTCCACATCTTCATCACTTTCGTAATGGTTTCCTTTGAGCTGTTCCTTTAATTTTGGGAACAGGTAAAAGTCACTTGGCGCAAGGTCTGGGCTATAGGACGGATGGGGCAATACGACGAACTTCATTTTATGGAGTGCCTCTTCAGTCTGGCGACTTGTGTGCGGCCTGGCGTTGTTGTGATGCAGTATTGCGTGCTTTGTGGGGCGCAAACGCTTAAGCCTGACACTTAGCTTTCTCAACGTAGAAATATACAGTTGTGAATTGACAGTGTTTCCTTGTTTCAAAAATTCCATATGAACAATTCCCTCTGAGTACCAGAAAATAGTCAGCGTCATTTTCTGGCAGAGGCAACAACTTTGAATTTCGTCGGAGAAGGAGAGCTCTTGTGCCTGCATTCCATTGACTGACGTTTGCTCTCAGGGTCATAATGGTGTACCCAGGACTCATTCCCTGTGACAATGCGCTTAATGAAGTTCTCGCCCTCTTCCTTATAAGGTTTCAGTAGTTAGGCACATGTTCTTTTTCTTTGCATTTTCATCTCATTAGTCAACATTCACGGCACCCATATTGCCGACACTTTTCTGTAGCCGAGAATATCTGTAATGATATGCTGGACTCTATCTTTTGAAATTTCAAGTTCTTTGGCAGTATCCTTTCATTTAATGCGCCAATTGCCTAAAATCATCTTGTCGACAGCTTTTTGTTTAGCCGCATTTGAAGCACTCAGGGGCCTACCTGAATACTTTTGAATGCACAATATTGATTCAGTCGGGTCTCCCCCTTTTAGTGATGAAACCCACCGACAAACAGTTGAATGATCTACAAATGCTTCCCCATATACCATTTTGAGCCGATGATGGATTTCCTTGGGTGATCTACCCTTAACAGAAAGGAATTTAATTAATGACAGCAAGCTGTTCGAATCGAACATCTTTAGTAGACGCCATGTTCGTAAACAATGCTGACAAAGGTCACCAGCCATTGACGTAAGCATTTTTCTGTGCTCAATGACGTCACACAAATGCCATTTTCTCTCACATGAAAGCTATTTGATTTGAGAGTGTGCATGCCAAATTTCAGCTGCCATGATTGAATATAATAAAAGTTACAAGCGTAATTGCATTAATTTTCAGCCCACCCTCGTACAATTAGAAAAAGGCTTTTAACAATGTAAATAGAAACGCTCTTTGGGCTGTTCCTCGCAAGAATGGGGTTCATGGCAAAATGATTAAGGCTCTCCAAGAAATACATTCTGAGGTCAAAGTACTGGTTAAGTGCGGAACTAATAATGATCATGTAACCCCTTCCTTTGACTGCCCTAATGGTTTAAAACAAGGGTTCGTGACCAGTTCACTGTCGTTTTCGTTCTTTATAAATGAGTTTGCTACGAATGTGTAAGCGAGAGGTAAACATGGTGCACAACTGTTGCAAGGATTACGTGAAATATTCCTGTTACTTCACATTGATGATATGATCCTATTGTCTGATTCTGTTGTCGGGCTGCAAAACCAATTGAATACTATAAAATCAGAGTTAGATCGCTTATGTCTAACTGTTGATCTAGATGAAACCAATATTGTTGTTTTTTCGGAGCTGTCGTGACCTCTCTGTCTTCACTAAATTATTCAATGTAAAAATTCAATCTATCCTTACCTCCGGTGCTGAAATTTGTCGTATTATTAAAAAAATAATTGACACTGAGAAGGCCCAAAGATATCTAAATGTGTTTACGTTTTCTCCTCATTTCATTGCTGACTTGAAGGTATCCCTAAGTTCATAATTAATACCATGACTAAATGTACAGAATATTGGCTGAACTTATTTAATTAAACTTCCAGAAGAATGTATTGCCCACTAAGCATTTATTTGGAGAACCGGCCTCCATAAAAAGGAATATCTAACTGGGTTATCGATATACAAGGATGCTTATGTGCTCATGGCTTTGGTGTAGTCTGGTTATTCCAGAGTGTTGGTGATAAAAAGTATTCCTGGCAGAGTTTAAATAAAGAACTAAAGATACCTTTTAGCAGAAAAGGTTGGAACAATCATATGAACGCGATCGATTTCATTTTTGTAATGGTATAAAAATCTACCAGAACGAAAAAAATATTTGTCTTTGTCTGTATTCAAACCATTTAGAGACCTTTATAATTATGTTAGAGTATGAGTCTCACCAATAAATTACAATAGACTTAGACACACTCCAAATGCTGTCACATTATGCCTTATGTACAAAGAAGAAGAAGAAACTGAACGCCATTTTTATGCTAAGTTCTTGTGCAGCCTGATATGCCATAGGAGCAAAATATCTCAATACCCTTAGTACACGATTTGTCTCTGATTTCGAACTAAGTTTGTTGCTAACCGATTCCAAAAACTTTATAAATGTGGCAAAATTCTTAACTTTAGCATTCAAGAAAAGAGTAAAGAATACACAAAGTATTGCGTAACACATTAATAGGTCGTACGATGTGTTTTATACGACTATATTATATTGGTCGAGTTGATGGATTTCTAATCATGCTTTATATTTTATCCTTACAGAATTTCATGTATTTCCTACTAGAACATAAAAAGAACCACTCATTATTTTATTAAATGTAGTATTGCTTCCATTGGTACTTTGATAGAGATTAATGACTTGCAACGGATATAACCTGTACATTGCTCTGTATATTAAATTCTATATTATTATTTTTTGGAGAGTTTAATGTATTTATAATGCGCATGTAAATATTTATTTCCGCTTAATGTATTTTACATTGTTCCTGGGCAAATGGCCCAACAATAAACTATTCAATTCAATTCAACTCTCTCTCTTTCTCTCACTCTCTCTATCTTTCTCTATCTCTCTCTTTCTCCATCGCCTTCTCTCTCTCTCTCTCTCTCTCTCTCTCTCTCTCTCTCTCGCTATTTCTATATATATGCTTGTCTGTCGTTCCCTCTTAGTTCTATCTTCTCACCTGGTCGTATGTAACAAAAGCGTGGGCCACTGGCTTGTAGGTCAGGTACATTGACCCGATGTGAAGCCGACTTCTCCCGATGTAGTACAAATACTTCCACTGCCATCTCTTGAAATGGTAGAGCGCACAGACAGAAACACCGCCCATTACTAGGAAGAAAGCCACCAGCACGCCAGTGAAGATGGTCTGAGACACGCACTGAACGCCGAGCTGGGGTAATACCCGCGCTAGGTAAGCGTAGCTAGTTCTAGAACCGTTTGTCAGCCGGCAATGGAATGTCTCTACATCCTCGAATATTCCAGGATTATCCAGAAGGAAGTTGAGGAAATACAAGTTGTCACAATCACAAAAGAACCGCTGATTTCCTTCAATCCGTACTGTAAAATTCGGACTAACTTCTTTGATTGTCTGCATCTGCTTGCATGTTGACTTGGAAAGTCCTGTAAGAAGATTAAAGGACAAATCTAACACTTCAAGCCTCGTATTGTTGACAAGGCTTGCAGAAAACTGCGTAAGTTCATTATTGGACAAGTTCAAAATGCGTAGGTTTACATTGTCTGTGAAGACACGTTCCTGGAGATTTTGTATGATGTTATGACTCAAGTCTAGGTTTTCCAAGCTAGCAAGGACAGAAAACGTTATCCCTCTCACGTCTTTAGCTAAAGAAGTACCCAGCATGTTTTTGTAGAGAAGAAGGTTTTTGATACTCTCCAAGTGGGTGAAAAAGAGAGGGTTTAGCTTAAAACACCAGTTTCTAGAAAGATCTAAATGTTGTAAGGATGGCAAACCGAAGATTGGTCCACCAAAACAGTTGATACCATTTGCAGAGAGGTCAAGATATCGTAAAACATGATTGTTAAAAAACTGCACTTGTGGGATGTTGTAGGTAAGTCTTATGTCGCTGGCGTAAAGTATTTCAAGCTTTTGGGGTAGAGGCAAAGGAAGAAAATCGTTCAAAAATATTTTGCTCACCCTGAATATGTTTTTCTCTGAATCTCCACAAAAATCCGACCCTACGACGGTCCTGGCAATGAAAATATCTGCTATGTTAAACAATTCGTGTGAATCGTTCTTAGTTGACCAAACTTTAGGCACATGCTTTTGGTGCTCAAAAATTTTATTGCGATGAGAGGATTCTTTTTGCATGTTGGAGGTCTTGTGACCGTATTCACGAGAGCGTATGGTTTGGTGGAAAGCTAATTCTTTACTGCTCTTATAGTGTACCTGTTTTGATATCTTGACTACTTTCAGGTTTCTTAAACGGCTGAAAGTTAAAAGTGCATTAGCGTTGATGATAGAATTCCCATGAAAACTTATATACTCCATTGTCTGCGGCAGATCTTGAATTGCCTTCGGAGCAACATTAATTAAACTGCAATCCTCAACTACTAAAACCTTTAGTTGAGTGTGTCTAAGATAACGGAATGTTGTGTTTTTTATCTCGGTATGGACTACCCATTGGTTTACAATATCGGTAATATTTAACACAGCAAGTGTCGAGTTTTCCAGGCCTGTTGAAGCTTTCTCGAAACCTTCTATCAATAAGTAATCATTCAAGCTCAAATCGAGTGAATATATTTTTGGAAGCACTTGAAACAGTTCAGGGGGAATAAAGTGAAACGAACACGATGACATGTTTAAATGAAGAGGCTCTTTCGTTTCTAGATGTTTGAAAAACTGAGGTGGTATCTGCGCAAGCATAGAGCAGCTGCCCCCGTCACTGCCTGCAAAACTTAGATGAGAAAGGTGTACGAGAGACGAGAAACCTGGCCCTAAAAGTCTTGGATATCCATCCAGTCTGAGACTCCGTAACGTGGGAACAAGCGCCAGAGCCTGGTCTGGGTAGGTGATGTCTTGAAAGTTTGGCTGGTTGCCATGCAGGCGCAGCTCATTCAGGGAGGTAAGACCTTGAAAACTTTCGGTGTCGAATGTTTCAGGCAGGTAACGGAGCCTGTTTGCTTTAAGTGAGAGAAACACAACAGAGCTAAGCCCTTTGAATGTTCCATTCTTTAGTTTTGTCAACCAATTGTTACAGAGGTTTAGACTTACCAACGTCGTTAGGTTTTTGAATAGACCTGGGTCAATGTTATTTATCATGTTATGAGACAGATCGAGTTCCTGAAGATTATTAAGAGATTCAAACACAAGTGCAGGAAGTGATGTTATATTTTGATTATGTGACAGCCAGAGATGTTCCAACGAGACCAGGCCAGAAAATGAGCAATTATATAACTTCTCAATTATGTTCATGGACAGGTCTAAAATTCTAAGCGACACCAAGTTTTGAAGAGCGGTACATGGAACCGCATGGATCTTATTGTTCTGGAGACGAATTTCCCTGACAGATAGAGGTAACTTGGGTATCTTTGTCAAACCTTGGTGAGAACAATCTACAATTGTTATCGCGTTGGACATGCTATATTCGCAGCGACAGCGTGAAGGACAGCCAGAAGGAGGATGAAAACTCAAACCCCAACCCTTTTTACTTTGACTCGAACGTTTGGATCGGACAAGGCGAAGCGTGCTTCTGAGGTGGGTTTGCATCGGTATTTCAAACCTATTTTTACGCTTTCTGTCCGATAGTTTTTTTCGTCGTAGCTTACGATCTTTGTCCCAAAACTGTTCCGGGGTTGTCAAGTCAATTTGGGTGGCTAGATAAGATGACTGTGAGTCGGTCTGAGTATACAAATAACTTCGGCTCCGTGTGGCCCTTCCAATGCTCGCCCTCTTTTGAAATTTGTTATGACCAACCGACATGAGCGGTTCCGTTTGGTGTTTAAGATTCTGGAAATTTCCGGAATTTTCTTGATGGTTACGCTGAAGGGAAGACGATAAACATCTAGAGAGATTTATACTTGTTATTGCAAAAAACACGAAGTACGTCGCGAGAACAGCCATCTTGACTGGGTTGAAATAATCGCAGGAACTGCAAAGAAAATGTTTACGAACATATTATAAAAAATACTATTGTTTGTACTTTTTAGGTAATAACATCAGACCGAAAAAAAAACTGAGCTATTGCTTTTGCCTGACCTTGCCAAAAAACAACAGGATAGGTTAGGCCTACACTAGACGATTCTCACCAACATGAGCTTAAAAGATATAACACTAGGAACATTCTAAAATCTGTTGTTTTGCGACTTGTCTTTATTGCTCCGGCCGGGTATCCAAAGTTAGAGTGGTTGTAAACGGTAGACAAGAAAAGTAGTCGTTCCGTCAGCTGCAAAAACAGTCACAGTAGTTCTCTGTGATTTAGTTGTAGCTGTAGGACTATTGAAATTGATGTATTGATAGTACTAAAGTAGTAATATTAAAACAATAAAAATAGTTATATCAATCACTGAAGTAGTATTAGAGTAGTAGTAGTAGTAGTAGTAGTAGTAGTAGTAGTAGTAGTAGTAGTAGTAGTAGTAGTAGTAGTAGTAGTAGTAGTGGTACCATAAATGTAGGTTTATCTTACAGCTTACCGTAATTGGCTGTTCTTTCAAATGGTACAGTAAAATCAAATGCTACACGAATCAAGGAAAGTTATAAATTATATAAACACACAAAGGTGTAAACCTCGAGAAACACTTCTTAAAAGATCATGCTTGTTTTCACACCAGTGATAACGACATGATATGTCGTGACTCGAGAGATAATTTTACATCCTGTTTTGCAGACCTGTAAAACAGGATGTAAAATCAGAAGACACAGAAGTTGTTGTGAACGATAGTAGTCAGGCGATAACCAGCACGTTTATCATGTGTATTTGTTAAAGGACAAGAACGCTAGGTCATGTCAAGCTTGCGAGATAGAAGCAATATTCATTGTTTAGACGATTACAATCACATATTCTATACACAAGTAGATCAGACATGTCACCGCGGACCCTTCTCAATATCCTTACAAACTAAATTTTTTTAATCAATAAGTGTTTTTTTAAACAACATTAGGGACGTTTCCAAATACAAAAAAGTAACGCATGGTCAGCACGATCGCCTAAAGTGACCAATATGGCCAAGGAAATAATGTGACTGAGTTGTTTTCATTTCACGCGCACTGGGATTATTTCAGGCAGCCTGCCTGAGTAGCGTAACACAGAGTGACGGACGCTATGTCGCGCTGGTGACCTTTGACAAAACAGCGAATAGCAGCGTTTTTTCTCTCGCCTGATTTGTCTCAGATGAAATCTCACTGCATTGCCAGCGGTATTTTTTGAATTGTTCACATTAGGTTTGTAAAACTTAAGTCTGTATAACTTGCGATATTACTAAGTTTATTTATACATCCATATCTAGTGCTCCCTAAGATATATTAGTGTGAAACCGTTGCAATTCTAATTTGTAGCCAAATCTAAATCTAGATTCCAGATCTAAATTCTTTCCTCGAATTGAATGTGTATTCCCAGTGAGATGGAGAACTATACGGTGTAGAAATGTGTCTTCTTGTAGTCCCACGGTCGGTAAGCTTTTGGGGACGAATTGTATGAATCTTTTTAAAATTTGGTGGGCAAAAATAGGGTGCAGACATGCATTTACAATAATAAAATATTGAATTTATATACCGCATATCCATAACAATTGAGTTTGCTCTATGCGGTTCACAAATGCTAATAAATACAATGATATTCACAACAACATAAGTACATTTAAGTTTATCTAACGTGACAAATCAAAAAGAGTTATAGGTTTAAAATGTATACCTAGAAATATGCTTGCAGAAAAAGATAGTGTTTTAACTGTTTCTTAAACAGTTCTATTGATTTAGCTTCCCTGGTGGTTAAAGGGAGTGAGTTCCAGACAGTTGGTCCAAAGCAGAAAAACGAGCGTCGACCATAAAACTTGTAATTATTTGCAGTTTTTACTAGTTTCGTGTTATCTGCAGCCGATCTTAATGGTCTATTTGGGGTGTATCTATAGAGTGATTCAGACAGATACACGGGCGCTTGGCTGTTAAGGCATTTATAACAGATTAGGCATATCTTAAACATTATACGGTACTCAATAGGAAGCCAATGCAAACCACATAGGATTGGTGTGACTTGTTCTCTCTTTTTGCTTCGTGATATTAATCTGGCTGCGCTATGTTGGACAACCTGAAGCCTTTGTATAAGATCTTTTGGAAGCCTTGCAAGCAGTGAGTTACAATAATCCAGTCTGGATAATACTAAAGATGCTACGAGAGTTGTTGTTACTTTCCGGTCAAGGAAATTTCGGATTGTACTTATTTTCCTAATTTGGAAATATGCTGCTCTGCAAACATTATCTACATGTGATGACATTGACATGTCGTTATACAGATAAACGCCTAAGTTTTTTATGCGTTTGCTTGTTGGTATGATATTACCGTTGATGTTCAGAGTGGTTGTTGGTATTGAATGTAAATCTTTGCCAAGTATAATGATTTCAGTTTTATCATCATTGAGTTTAGGTTTGTTGGTCATCATCCACTCTTTTACACTCTCGATACAGATTGATGATTTGGCATTTAATTTACAGTTTTATTTCGACTTGCTCTCAAAAGTTTTAACAGTTTCGATTCGGGCAAAGATAAACAAGGCGACTGCAGTACACGACGGTGCGCGTGATACACAGAATATTGCTTTCCCTTCCTCTCTTGAAAGTGAAACTCTGTTTATTGAAGATGGAAATGCACATTTTGAGTCTTTTACACATTGAAAGACGTGAAGCCAACTCTTGAGCTGATAAGTCTCCAACTACTTGATAGACTATCGAGTAAACCGGATGTCATATTTTCAACAGATTTCTACTACAAAATTTCCATCAAAGCACAAGAGCGACTTCGTCGTGGAACAAGTGAAAAGTTTTTGATAGAGGGAGTTGACCAAAGAAAACCAATGGATTTCTAGTTATTTCTTCAAAATGACGATAATAAACAGCAAATGGTGAGGATGTTGGAAAGAGTTTGGGGAAGCCAGAGTGCTGCAAAGAGACTCCTACATGAAATGTGGTGATGGGGAAACATTTCATCCAGAGGAAGTCCATGAAATAAGATCACGCCAGGAGGGGGCCTAGATAGCTCAGTTGGTACTGGCTTCGCTCCGTGGCTAAGACGTCGCGGGTTCGAAACACAGCCGAGCACAGTCCGGGCCCCTACTGGTTGAGTCGGTGTCAGTATAATGTGACCGGCTGAGGCTAAGTCATGGTATCCCCCCTTGTCTCTGGGTGGCAGCCCGTAAGTTGTCATTGGGACCCAAGCCCTGAGAGCACCTTTGAAGTGGTATTGGGCTTGTAAAAATACCCTTAAAAAAATCACACCAGGAAGAAACTGACAGTCGTGTCGTGCTGTATCTGAACTATGCAAGAGAGAAAAATTACAAACAGGTGGTGGTCTCTTCACCACACAGTGACATATTTTTCATGCTATTGCACCATGCACATTATCTAGCTGCACTCATTGTTTTCTTTGACACAAAGAGTGGATCACATATGAAGCTGTTGTTCAACTTATGAGAACTGGCAGAAGATCTTTGGAGAAATAACTGTGAGGCGCTTATTGGACTGTATGAGAGGACTGCAACTGTGCTTTAAAGTCCGTGTATAAAGGTCTTACCTCTCAAAGTATAATAAGTTCAACAACAGATCAATGGATTTACATAGCGACAGGAAGTCGGTCTCAGCAAGCACCTATACTTAAAGGCCCCGATTCGGATAATCAGGCACTTTTTATTGCAAGTTTTTTACATCGTGCGATAGAAGAAGAGAGGTTCAAAGAGGAAATTATGTTGATATTTAAAAGATAAGTCCAATTTTATCCAAATAATAGGCTAAAGAAGAAGTAACTTAAAATAAAGTACATTATTTATATCAGACGTTTGCTCCCTCTTCCTTTCGATGGCTACAGCAACAAAATAAACATGGTAGTATTTTTGGTAGTAGCTGTAGTTATTGTGGTAGTATTTTTGGCTACGGTTACGATAGTCATGGTATTTGCAGTATTAGTCCTAGTAATAGTAGCAGTTGTAGTAGTTGTTGTTGTTGTATTAGTAGGAGTAGGGGTAGGAGTAGGAGTAATGGTGGTATGGTAGTGATGGTAGTAACAGTAGTAACAGTAGTAGCAGTAGTAG
>BMAT01004771.1:621097-638557 GCA_019649035.1 Elysia marginata
CTACTACTACTACTACTATCTCTACTACTACAACCACTACTTCCATTACTACTACTACAACTACTACTACTACAACAACAACTACTACTACTACTGCTGCTACTAAACTACTCCTACTATTGCTACTATTACTACCGCTGCTGCTACTATTAGTACTACTTAAGGACCAGCGTTGCAGAGTTGTGAGCGCGTCGGACTTGAGATCTGGAGGTCGCGAGTTCGATTCCCGACCATGTAATTTTGCAATTGCCTTGGGACAGCAATTTACCCTAATTTTCCCCAGTCTACCCACCTGTAAACAAGGTACCCGGGTGCAGGCAGTGCTTGAAATTTGTGGAATGTTAGTATTTGAGCGCCTAACAGGCTACCGTACTGCCTGCTTGGGTAAATATGTAAAGTCATGAGACTGTCTTCGGCGGTGGAGGACTCTAAACATATTTATTTATTTATTTACTACCACTACTACTACTACTACTACTACTACTACTACTACTACTACTACTACTACTACTACTACTATTACTACTGCTGCTACTACTATTTATACTACTACTGCTACTGCTACTTTTACTACTACTACTAATAATAATAATAACAATAATACTAATACTATCATTATTGTTACTATCTGAGTAACCCGTTCTACGAACGGTTAAAATGAGCCAGATTAACACAGGAACATTTTCACAGGGTTTTTGTCATATGCTAAAAAAATTTAAATTGTAGAGAAAAAAACGTGGATAGACATCACGGTTTTCTCATAAATTAAAAAAGCATATCTATTTGCAGAGGTCACAGATCATTCTAAAAAACCTGTTACATCAATTTAGTGTGATTTGATATGGGTAAGCTAATTTTCCCAGTTTTTAAGCCTCCCACAAAAAAAGCCTTTTCTGGCTGAAAGTACACCTCTCCTTCTCCTTATATTTTGTGCGGCGTCGTGGTGTAGTGGTAGACGCTCGGCTTTCGGATCGAGAGGTCATGGGTTCGAGTCCTGCTTTCGGCAAGTCGACGTTTAGTCCTTGAGAAAGGCTATTTACACACATTTCTTCGCCTCACTCATGCGTTAAACGAGTACCCGACTATAGGCAGTGAAAGATCTTGTCAGAATGCTAGAGTGATGCGCTTAACTAGCTGCTCCTCTGTGAGTTCAGAAGGTACTTAGGTTGGGAATGGCCTGTCGGGGAACCCATGTAAAGCGCTTAGAGCTATATAAAAGCGCTCTTTAAGCGCTCTTCCATTATAATAAGATTATTTTTATTATCACATACTAGTCTAGGCTTTACTAGAACTTTATTACTCATTACCACAATGACATACCTCATTTAAGATTAATAAATAAACATAAGGTGTCTGTTTAAAAGTTTTTTTCTCCTGCCAATTATTCAATCTGTCATAAAATTTCACTGTCATATTTCTAGGTCTATTTCATAAAAACGCACCTCGTTTTCAAAGTAGAAATCAGACCTTTTGAGAACGGGGACTTGTCTTCTTTTGTTGTAGACCATCTTGAAAAACAGAATGCCCATCACCGACTTGACGACAACAGGCACAAGGCAGATTGCGATTGCTACCTTGGTTCGAAAAGGCCTAACAATGCTGTGGAATCTGGTTGCCAGAAGGAGATGGCCAAGAAAATAATAAGTGGAAAGATAATGAATATAACACTACTACTGTTCCTACAACAACATCAAAAACAACTGCAGTGTAATCTGCTTATATCATGTTTCGGATATCAATATATTTTCGATGTAAACGATGTATAAAAATGACGTTCAATAAAATGCAAAGACAAAGAGAAAAAACAAGTGTGCGTATTTTTTTTTTTTTTTTTTGGGGGGGGTGTTCAACGATGCTGGTATCATCATTGAAAATATACTTATTGTCTTTTATTGTTTATTTTGATTTTTTATTTTAAAAAATACAGCTATGACTTCTTTGTCATTCCTTTTTTTCTTTTTTAAACCTGTTTTAATCATTTCAGAAGTAAACATGTCGATAAGTTTAAAAAAGGCCAAAGAAAATATAAATATGAGAGAAATTGCTTATTAAGATTACCGAGGAGAAAGTTCTGCCAGAGCAATTTAAAGAAGTCGATGTGTCAAAATATTGATAAAGTGGCTGTCGTTATAAGTGGAGTATACTGTTTTATTGCTAATTCTACCACTACTTATTCTACTACATTGCTGCTGCTACTACTACTACTACTACATTGATGCTACTACTACTACTACTACTACTACTACTACTACTACTACAACTACTACTACAACTACTACTACCACTACTACTACTACTACTACTACTACTACCATTACCCGTACTACCGCTACTACTGTAACTACCGCTATTGCTACCACTACTACCTGTACTACTACAACAATAACAAGTAGTAGTATTAGTGCTACTATTATGTGGGTTTACTATCATTAATACTGCTCCTGCTGCTGCTACTACTACTACTACTACTACTACTACTACTACTACTACTACTACTACTACTACTATAACTACTACTACTACTACAAACACAATAGCCAGCACTGACTTCAAGGGCAAGTAAACAGCGACGATTCTCTCAATGGTTATCAAGACGGTCAACAGACTGGTCATCCCGTAACCCAACTCGAGCATGACACTCTGTACACAGTAGGTATAATACAGAGCCCTGGACTGCTCATAGGTCACAGGCACGCGGAAGTGACTGCGCCACACTGAGAAGATGTTGTTGATACCAAACAGCGCTATGAAATCACTGATGGACAACGCGAAAAGAAGGATGTTGGAGGATTTTGTCAAACCTTGGCGAACCAAGACCATCATACTGGAGATATTACCAAAGACGCCTGAGGGATGGAAAGAAAAATGTATTATCTCGGGAGCTAAACGTTTCGCCGAA
This sequence comes from Elysia marginata, assembly GCA_019649035.1. Taxonomy (NCBI): domain Eukaryota; kingdom Metazoa; phylum Mollusca; class Gastropoda; family Plakobranchidae; genus Elysia; species Elysia marginata. The sequence goes on from BMAT01004771.1 coordinate 623,997, forward strand.
TGACGTTACAAAACCATCCTGTGGAAAAATGGAATCACATTTTTTTGAAAAAAATTCAGTTCAAGTACAGCTTTGTATATAGCCAAAATGAGAAAAGTGTGTAGAGAGTTAAGATTTTTTCGGGTATAAGTTTCAATTGATCTTTAGAGCCGGCCTATCGCTAAAAGTTTTGGTGTTCTACAGATATCTAGTTCAATGTTATATCTAAATTCACCAATTGAGATTTACTTTAAAGACCATCCAATCACTCAAAACTGATGGACAGCACTTTTCGATAAAAATGTCTTTGAGATTGCTTATGTTCCAACTCATACCAAGAATTCAAAATGGTTCAAACAGGTTCTTGGAGACACGTGTGTTTGTGTAACATAGAGTGAGTTGGTCTAATACCACCGCTACTTCAGTGGGTTTGGCCTGCCACTGAAATGGCCTAGTGCGGGCTACACCACACAAAGAAAAAACTCACCAAAAATAGCAATTGTCGGAATGACGTAAACGTTGATGGGGTAAATTATGTCCTGTGCTTCGTCAAACGTCATGTCACAATAGGCAACACAAGATCGGGGGGCCGCCACTCTGACACTGCCAGGGTCGGGGTCAGGTTGAAGGTCACGAACTTCCTCACCAGGCGCCATGGTTGTCCCTAGGTCATGCTGGACTGTTCCATCAAACATACTGGAAGCTACAGAGGTAGCCTCATGCACCCAGCCCGACTTGGAGGACAGTCCAGACCAGGTCGTGAACATGTTCCCGGCTTCCCTTGTTAAAATGAATCTTTTCGGGATGGAAAGAAAACGAGGTGGAAAAGTGTGACCTAATAACTTCCCTAACCTAGCTATGCGAAATTACGAGTGATGTGATTCTAAGCAAAGCGTGGTGTGAAGTGTCGATGTGTTTGGAAGGAACTGAATTTCAGTTTTAGGGATACTTGTTATTTGACTCAATTTTGAAAGTAGGCCTCTGTTATACTACACCTAATATTACTTATCACACAGTTTCGTTCAGTAGAGAAACATCATGTCCCTCCCTAGCGACAGAGCCAAACGAATCCGATATTGCATCTTGAAAAATACTTAAATAAATGAGGAAATAAAAAAAAATAAAACTTACTGTCACATTTTATCCATTTTTAAATTCTGGACATCCGATTCAGCAAAATATTTTTTACTCCTCTTGATAAATCAAGGCTTCCTTAGTCTTTCCAATTAAACCTTCAAACAGTTTAATGCTTTAAAGTCTTTTTTCAACGCCATACAAAGCTGGTCGTTAATTAATTACCTAAAATATAAGTTTGTTTAAACACCAATTTCAAAAACATACAAGTGCAAAAAGATTTTGAATGCTGCACCCATGTTTGTTATGATTAAGCTAATCTTACCATGAATATAAAATAAAACCTTGAATTAGTTAATGAAACTACCACCCCTTATAACTCTTTGTAACGCAAAAAGGATTTTTCCGAAAGAATCTGAGAAATAGTGCGATATGTCGTAAAAATTCAAACGAATGCAAGCCATGTTAACCCACCTCAAAAGGGTTGCGTCTGGCTGGAAATAAAGAAAATTGTTGTGTTTCGGGGATTTTAAACCATGATCGTTATCACATCAAATTATCAAGATTAAAAGTTTTCAGTATACGTGATAACTATTATATATCATAGGCAAGATTTTATTGCCAATATAGTTAGAATGCGTGGTTTTCATCTTTCCGAAAGAAAAGGAAAAGATTTAATAACTTTGATTTGCAAAAATATTTATGCTTCGTCCTCTAAGGCTATCGGTTGGAAATGAAGGTGGTTATTCATAAGTGTAAAAACGTCATCTGTTTACCACACAGAGATGGATGTAAATGTTACAGAAAAAGGAAAGGATAAAGAAATAGAGCTTGGAAAAGGTAGATGAATAAATATGTAGCCAGATACACAAGATGCATAGAGGATCTCAGAAGCAGAGATAAACGGGGGAAGAAACAGAGAAACATAATTATTAGGTGCGATGGGAAAGGTAACATTTTTTAAGCCGGTCGGACAGAAAACAGAGACTTTATTTTAGAGAATGAAAATGATGTGGCACGGTCAAATAAGTGGGGACAAAAGAGACATGAATATTTGATGTTGAGATTAAACATACACAAGATTCGATTAATTCGTGGCTAGAGTGACGTTAAGCCCAAATCACATATTAAGTTATCAAGAACAATTGCACGTCTTTAACTGCAGCTACTGAATCAATGTGCCTAAATTGTTTAGAATGATGAATCGGGAATAAAGACTTACTGTTATGTCGAGTAAATTGTTGTGTTTAAAATGAGTCCGGTATTGTAGGAGAAGGCTTGCTTTTTCTCTCTATTAACGATACTTCAATTGGTTTTAAATTCCGAAGTGTGCTAGAACTCTGGAAAGGGTAATGCAAGAAAACCTAAAACGAAATTCTTGAGAGCCACTTTATTTTCAATCGCAACTTATGGCTCTGAAGCATGAACTCTTCAAAAAAGAAGACATAAAAAGAATCAACGCTCTTGAAATGAGGTGATAACGAAAGGTAATGAGAACTTCCTCGGTGAATAAATATGAAAAAGATAAGTGTTCGCACACATTGGCTTGACAAAACAATCAAAAGAATCAAGCTTTAGTGCTTGTACACATAAAGGTTCATGAAATATTGAAGACCAAATATTCTTCAGGATATCATAGACAATGCTAGAGGTCGGAGAAGACAAAATTGTAGATGGGAGCAAGGGACGTAAGACTGGCTTGGAATTATACTAACACACGTAGAGTGATTGGCAGACGATAAAAGATTTCTCTTGAGCGGGGTTTGGGAAGCAACGTCTCGTCTCAAACAGAGATTAGCTAACTGTGGAACAATATTAAATATTTTAATCGGTACATTCATTTTGATGATGACCTGGAAAAGCTAATATAGTATTAGCTGGAAGTAATCTAGTCTTTCTAGTTTATGTAATAGTTCTAGGTCTGATGTTTTATGTTTCAATATATTCTATCCAGAAACAAATTAATTCATGTTAAAAAAAGGGCTGGCAAAATTGGAGTTGATGGGCTAAAATGTTTATTTACTCGTCTTTGATATCTTATTCTCTATTTTTTGTGTATTTCGATGGTACTTTGCAAAGTAATAAGAAAGTGCCATGAAACACGTGTTTGTTTTTTTTTTATTTTAAAAAAGTTGATTTAAACTCACTTTAGTAGTTGGGCTAGTTCTTTGCGCTATAAAGGTCTATGCACTACCGTTAACGGGAGACAAAAATTTGCTTCAATCTTTGAGGCTCTATCTTGGACTTCTTCAATGATGTCATATCTCAACTAATTCCCCTCCAAGATGACTTAAAGATTTTAACCATGTGATAAAGACTGGACTGTATGTTGGCCGTTGTATAAAATGCACCAATCCAATCAACTGTCGACCTTGCCGTGCGAGGCATCGCCTTTTCATGCTACAGAATAACACTTTTTTCTGAAGGTCCAGGTCGTTTTCGATGTACAGATTTTCTGCGTTTTTATAACAAGCAATATTAAAGCTTTTCAGAAAATCTAACAAAAATAACTCATCGCTTCCACGAATACAGCAGACACTAGGTCTAGATCTACTTGAATTGCACATGGTGCTAACTTTGCGTAACTGTAGTTGCATCCGCCAAGATTAAAAAAGGATCGGGGTAAGCGTCACGCGTAATGAGTCGGTATCGTGTACTGTGATAGGTATAATTTTTTAAAATTAATATATGTGTAAATATTATACCATCGTTATGTTATCATCTTTTGTCACTCGAAAATATAATGGTATTGTTGTTATATTTGTATTAAAAATAATGAAGGGGGAGCATCAATATTGTTGTGCTTTAGCGTAGCTTTGATTCGAGCAACCATCAGATTCTGTTACAGCGACAGTCCCAGTGGGTTTTGATGTCTAAACTAAGATAGAAGAACCTAATACCAATAAAAATGGAAAAGTCAGAAATATTATGCAGATATGTAATTCATACTACATTTAGCCAGACAAAATTTCCTTTTTGTTTAATGATATAGAAATGGTTTTCTGTCACCCGATTACAATCTCAAATTGCGAAACCCGGTTCAAAAACGTCAAAACCATAGTTACGTTATTACGTATAATATGTACGGCTTTCCGTTTGGGCCTTTTTGCATCTAAAAAGGAGCGTTTGGCTAACAACTTACTTAGAGCTTAAGCTTCTGATTTACTCTCATAATGCACAAATAAAGGAACAAGAAACTACACCGGAAGCTAAAAATCATACAAAATAACCATTTTAATGTTTACATGTGACAAATTGAAGATAAATGACAAATGTATGAACAGACTTAAACTAAATGACAAAATTTGCTTTTTAGTTTAAGTCTGTTCATACATTTGTCATTAGACTAGATCTAGGTAAGATTCTTCAGACAAGAGACCCACCATGTACCATCACCAAACCAACCTAGATGGAACACAATCCTGTGGAACACCTATAAACTGCTACACTGGAACACAATCCTGTGGAACACCTATAAACTGCTACACTCTGCAAACCTTGGTGATCTGAGACATCGTCCTATCCCTTCATCATCGGACATCACCTGTACTCAACAACTGTCCAAAGGAAGAACACCTCAAAATTCTTCGACAAGTCAATGAGTCGACGCGATTTCGTTACAAAATCATTCCCTCGATTGCATCGTCGTTGACGGGGCATAGCAGTTATTTATCGTTCAAACCTTGTGTTGAAGATATTTTAGTTAGAGACATAAGTAGTTAAAAAAGGTTAAAGGTTCTAAACCATGCAAAAAGCTCTTCGGCATCTGCGATGAACTATTGGGAAGAACAAAACAGCGCTGCGTTCCTAACAAAATCAACCCAAATGAGCTTCCAAAGGAATTCGCCGCCTTTTTTCAAGGCAAGATAGATAACCTAAGACAAAATCTGGATTCATACCATATGTTTAACGACCATCACATCTTTCAAGGGTCAGCGTTAAACAGTTTCGAACCAGTCACGGAGGAGTTCGTCAAACAAATCATTTTAAAATCAAGTTCAAAGTCATGTGAATTGGACCATTTACCTCATTCGCTTTTGATTGCATGTTTGGATGAAATTTTACCTTCATTTACCAGAACCATCAATATCTCTCTTTGTAATGGTCAGGTGCCCTTTTCTTTCAATAAGGCTCTAGTTAAGCCTCTTTTGAAGAAGTCGACACTTGATCATAATGAATAAAAAAATTATTGGCCTGTTTCAAATCTGCCATTTTTCTGGAAAATTCTTGAGAAGGTTGTTTTAAAACAATTAACATCTCATTTACAGGCAAATAATCTAGTAGAAACTTTTCAGTCTGCTTACCGTAAAGACCACATTACTGAGACAGCATTATTGAGGGTTTTCAATGACCTCCTTGTTGAGGCAGATTTCGGAAAAGTGTCTGTGTTATGCCTTCTCTGCTGCTTCTGACACCCTTGATCACAACATAATGTTGACCCGGCTAGAAAAATCTTTTGGAATAACGCATACTGTCCTTCAGTGGTTTAAGTCCTATCTGAAAGACCGTGAACAGACTGTTATGGTCGATGGTGTCAAATCAGCCGGCAATGTTTTGAAATATGGTGTACCACAAGTTTCTGTCCTTGGACCAGTTTTGTTTACCAGCTACACCCAGCCATTGGCTAGAGTATTAAATAATTGTGGCCTTAAGTATCACTTTTACGCTGATGATAGTCACATTTACGGTTCATGTCAACCACAAAACATCAGCGACCTGATAAATACAAAAAAACTGTGATTTCATCTGTAAAAACCTGGATGAATGAAACAAAACTAGTTCTCAATGAAGAAAAGACAGAAATCTTATCGGCCGGCAGTGCGAAAACTAAGTCCAAAATTGATACTAACTGCATAAAGATAATAACGAATTCCATAATGTTTTCAGATAATGTCAACAACTTGGAAATTCTTTTGGGTTCAGAACTCTCAATGTCCATTACTACGAGTTTTAATCAGGTTGCAAGGAAACTGTTGGGTTTTTTTTTAGATCCACAAAATCAGTAATTATAGACATCTTTTGCCAACAGACATCGCTGCACTGCTTGTTAATACACTCGTGCTATCAAAGTTAGATTACTGCAACTCCTTGTTCTGCGGCGCATCGAAAGAAAAAATTAGGAAGCTTCAGATCAGATTAGCGCAGCAAGATAAGTTTGCAAAAAGCGCGAAAGAGATCATGTAACTCCTCTTTTGGATGCGCTGCACTGGTTATCAGGCGAAAAGAGAAAGAGAATTATTTATAAAAATGTAACAATGTGTCACAAATCCTTGCACGGAAAGTCTCCATGCTACATAAGAGATCTAGAATCTAGTATCTTTATACGCACCGACGCGTTCCCTTCAGATCTTCAACCGATGCTTTCAGATTAGCCACCCCCAAAACAAGATTTAAAACCATTGGGGATAAACCTTTTTCATCATAAGCCCCCAAACTATGGAACTCTCTTCAATTTATTTAAGGGAGATCAATTCAGTTGGTCTGTTTAAAAAGAAATTAAAAACCTATCTTTTCACATTATCCCTTTGATCTCTATAATCCTTCAGATGGACTGATTGCACCTGACGACATTTTGAAAAGTTTTTTGAAAAATTGTTAAATTCTTTTACCTAAAAGTCTTTTAGTCATGCATACATATATACATGTATAATTACTGTTAGATCTAAAATTTCAGTATTTTGCATTCTATTGAACTTTTTCAGATTTTAGTTTCATTTGAATACATTTTTATCTGCCTTTGTATGTAAAACAAAATTTTATGTACTCTTATACTTCTTAGTTGTAAAGCGCTCTGAGCCTGATTGGGGGTAGAGCGCTACAGAAATGATATTTATTATTATTATTATTATTATTATTATTATTATTATTATTATTATTATTATTATTATTATTTTTATTATTAAATTTAAAAGAAGAAGAAGCAGATGTAAAATGAATTAATGGTGATGAGTACAGCTAAGAAGAAGGATCAAAAGAGAGAGACAGAGAAAGAATAACAAAAGAGTAAATAAGTGAGCGATATAAAAAGAGTAAGGGAGAAGATAGTAGCTACAGAGGACAGATAACCCAAGACTTTCTGAAAGTTTTTTTTAAAAGAGGATGACAGAGAGGCAAACGTTTTTTAAAGGAATGGTTGAAACACTGATAGGCAAAAAGGAATATAAATCCTCGCAACCAATATCGAAAGAATGTGTGTTACATTTGCTTCGATTCGATTTGCGTGTCAACATTTTGTAGTGGTATTCTAAAAAAGATTTTTCTAAATCGTATGGCTATACCACCTAGTAAAAATTAACCACATATTTTTGAAAGACTGTAAATCTTAAGATGTGGGCATATCACTCATTATTTCTCCAAACTAAGGAATTAGGCTTTAAGATTTTTTACTAAATCTTTGATGACCAGCAGCAATTTCCCAAGCCAACAAGTGACTCTAAAATATATATAATATGTTATAAAATTATAAAATATGTTGCGGTTTTCATTCACTTAGCTTCACAGCTGCAGACGTCATAAAAGAATGTGGTTATATCCTATTATATGTCGCCGGAAAAATCGATAGTTTTGAGAGTGATTAGAAACATGAATTTTCAATTCTAGCTGTGCAGAGACCAATATCTTTTTCACAGAGTGCAGATTGCTCAAGTACAAATTTCTTGACAGGAAAAGATGATGGATTGTTCCACGCCATGGAGTCTTGTTTGGTTTCTGGAGTCTGACGTTGGGGCTATAGAAATTTGTCCAACTAACAAGAAATTGCCTAAAATCATGATTACGTCGTATTTGTATGCATTGGAAAAAAACAACTAAGAAATGTGTTCAAAACTGATAATACCTTTGTTTCTGATAATCTTCTCGGAGATGAAAAATATTCATAATCTCAAACAAAGTCAAATATAACGGTGCGTGGCATCCTGTTTCGCTCAGTTTTTAACAACGACCTCTCCCATACAGCAACATCACTCTCCCTTAATAGCCAAAAGGAGTTCACAAAGTTAGAAACATTGCACATAAGGGAACCTAGCGGAGTGAGCTTGCCGCAAGAATACAAGAAGGTCCTGAGGCGTCTGCGTCCAATGACTGAGACGCGAGTTGGTTGTTGGTTGTTTGAATTTTAACGTCTCGTTTCAACTACAAGGTTAAATCAGAGACGGCGTTTGGGGCAATTGAAAGCGTGCATACACCACACCCAGTCGCATTATCCTGACACCGGGCCGACCAGACTTTGCACTAAATCCATAATGCCAGACACTTGGCGGATCAGCTGCAAATACCAATTTTAAAGTCCTTGGTTTGACTCGGCCGGGGATCGAACCCGCACCTTCCGATCTCTGAGCGAGTGTCTTACAGCTAGGCCACAGAGCCGGTTTGAGACGCGAGGGGCTCTATGTCAGGTAAGTCACATAAAATTTTTAAGTTTAATATATTAAAACTAGTGACATGCCCGCTAATTTCGTGGTGTCCACCAAAGATAGTGGAATTATTTTAAGTAATGGTGAAAACGTGACATCCGGTTGGTTGAGAATTTCTGCGAAAAAAACGATCCTTATATGAAAGTCACCGATCCTACTCAAAAGGTCCTATACTGCCCACATTGTTTGTCTAACTAAAGAAGATAATATGAGAACCCTTTGACTCAAAATAGCGTTGTATCTTACAATGTTATGATTAAGTTCATTCGATTAAAAAAAACTCTTGTGGCTTATTTTGAGGGGAAAAAGTTAGCAAGTGTGGGGATCGAACCCCTGATCTTTGCACGTCTCGATTTACACAATATCAGAACGATGCGCTAACCGTTGCGTCAACGGCGCTCTGATGAAGTTTGCAATCTGAAGAAAGTCATGGCAGTTGTGACAAGCTTATGAGGGAAGATAAGACTGAAAATGGCTAGACTTCGAATCTAGAGTTTGAAGCGTATCCAGATTGTAAACGTCGCAAAGAACCTCTCCCAGATTGAATTTAGATTGCTAAACAATTATATGGGCTCATCAACCACAGTTAATAAGGCCACAAAACCTCGATCTAGATATTAGATCTAGATCATTCTGCGATCATCTGCCTCGGCGTTTTGGCTAAACAGTGAGACGAGACGACAGCGCTATACTACTAATGGAGACGTTAATATTTTGTAAAAGCAACAAAAATTACGAAGATTGATATCTCTATGAATTACAAAATATTCAGACTTTGGTGTATCTCCCTGTAATAGTGAATTTCTACTGCAGCTCGCTCTGTCTAGATCTAGATCTATATCTGTTTGCACATGTCTGTCTGTGACCGTTTTCAACCTCCTCTTGATCAAGGTTCACATTTAACCCCCCCCCCCTCTCTCTCTCTCTATCTCTCTCTCTATCTCTCTCTCTCACTCTCTCTCTCTCTATCTATCTATCTATCTATCTTCCGCTCTGTCCTTACATGTCTTTTTTGTCTGTAGGCCTGCATGCCTGTCTGTCTCTTCATCTCCAACCTTCTCTTTTGACCTTTTTTTTTACCTGCATTTGCATTTGATGGCATTCGGGCATGCCTTTAAAGCCCAAAAGATTTTCTTCCTATAGGCATTTTGATGAGGAAAGAGTTTAACGGCGAGTGATTGCGGGTGCAACGCGACATTTCATAAACGCATTTCGTCCTTCAAGTAAAACCCATCATGGCTAGATCTATATTTTTGTGGTTTCTAGATCTAGAAGATAAAGATTCTTAAGTAGAAATTAAAAGAGTAACCGGAGAGGATTACGAACCAAATAACTTTAGGCCGAGAGTTCTCATAGTTGCGGAAAATGTACATAAGCCTAGACCAAATCAGAACACAGTAATTTTTTTTCATGAATTTCAGTGAAAACCGCATCTAAATCGGTTCTGTTGTTATGGAGTCCATAGTGATTGGAGTCCAACCGAAAGCCTATTATTATATAGATTAGTCCTGTTTTCACGATGGCATGTCGTATAGCTACCCGAACAGGAATGGGCTTTTTTTACCTGTTGCGCCATGTTAACCTCAACTTGTGACACAAGTTATAGTTTCACGGTTGGCTTTTTTATCTGCATCGCAAGACATTCTTCTCGTAACCAGTGCGAATGAATCAGATATCGTGAAATATTTACATTACAAGAAGTTGATAGTTTGAACTCCGTATAATTTAATAATAAAAATTGTGGGGAGATAGATAAGAAATTTCTTTGATTTAAAATATAGACAAGAAGAAGAATAAACCTCTTTTTTAATAGATGTTTATCAAAACAAAATTTCTGACATCTGACTAAATTATTGTGTGTTCTTAGTGAAGCTAAATTTTAAACAGCTGGATTTCTGTAATAAGAATTTCTGCGTCAGGAACTGAATGCCACTCTGAGAATACCTTATCAGTGGTTGCGAGTAACAACTTTTATATAATATTTCAAAGCATAATTATAATACATTTATACGTGCTTAATGGTTATCTCTCCTGGTACGTTTTTCTCCTTCATCATGCAATTTATGGCAATGACTTTCATACATTAAATTGTGTCTTAGGTGTAGTTTTATTTTGATTTTTATATATATTATATGGATGCACTAGGGAAGATCGAAACGGAAGTAATATGACTCACCCACAATTACTTTTTGTAAATGCCTCATTGGGGGCGAATGTTAGAAAATATGTGTATGATTCCGCTCCTTTATATTTTCAGAACTTAAACATGCCTGATATAACTTAAAGAAATCATAACGTTACGACGCTATTGCATGTGCCAGTCAAAAGTCATACATTTTATGGTGTATGGTCTTTATTTACGTGTGGGGCCTGTCATGTAGAATGCAGTTCCTTAATCTGTTACACTAGATAAATCATTGAAATAAACGAAGCTTTAAAAAATTAAATTGAATACAGAAAGTTTTTGCTCGTATTTTAAAAACTGTCTTACGTCCAGGGCGAATGAGTCGGAAGAAAGAAATTTTCTTCTTTTTTTTTTGTTTTTGTTTTTTTTTTTTTTTTTTTTTATAAAACGTCGAAAGAAAAGGCCAATTTTTTTCTTTCTTTGTTATGATACTTGAGAGTGTTTTATTATCTTTCTTCAAAATGTTGATGATCTTATTCATTTTCCAACGTTTGGAAGTTTGGAAAAATACATCGTTCAATCAGCGACACTTTTTAAAGATAAGAATCGTGACATCCAACTCATTAACTCCCTGGATGTTAGACATGGCAAGAATGATTATAACAATTGATCACGGGACAAGGTGCTAGTTCAAACTAGGGGGATTGGGAAAAGTTCGTAAGCATTTGGGAGAGTGAGAATGAAAGAGAGTGAGAGAGAGATTGAGAGACAAGGAGAATGAGAGAGTGGAAGAGAGAGTGTGAGAGAGAAAGAGAGAATAAGATAGGGAGTGAGAAAGAGAGAATGAGAGAGAGAGAGAAAGAGAATGAGAGATAAAGAGATTTTATGAACAGTGCATTGAGCATCATGGTTTTTTTTTAATAAAATGCAATGTATTATTATGAATATGGAAGAATATATTACATCAAAGATACAACTCTTACTGTTGAAGAAGAAAGCATTGTGCTTGAGAGCCAGCCATAGAAACCGCTTAAAGTTTTGATTGTCTTGAATGAATGTTTTGTGAACACAAAAGGCGTGAAAACAGGAGGAAAATTTTCTTTTCAGACGCGCTTTTTTCTTTGTACTACTAACTACTTGTGAGGTGGCGAGAGAAAATCAGGTATAAGTCACTTCGACTCGTTTTTAATAGATCCTTCACTATTGAAAAAAGCATTGTTATGCAATCAAGTATTCTTTGTTATTTTCAACCGAAATAAAAGCTGGGGCTGTATATTTTAAACTCTTACCACAACCAGGAAAACGGTAGTAACTTAGTAGGTCAAAATTTCGACTTGTGCTTGAGTTTTCTTGGCTGCCTAACTTTGCAAAAGAGTCTAGTTATCATTCATACTCACTGGTGTGTCACTAATTTTGACTAGTACGTAACCTCTAAACTGCCATGTTTAGTTTAAGAAAGTTAAAGTAAATAGCATTTGTATTTAACGCATGATTCATTAAAATTCTCTAAACATTACACATTTTAGTACCGCGACAGGCCTCCACTAACCGGATTACATTCTGAACGCACAGAACCACAGCAAAAGTTTATTACTCTAGCTAACTGAAAAGATTTTCACAGCCTATAGTCATGTACACCTTTAACGCCTCAGCGAGGTGCGAATGTTTTATTGTGGGTGAGGAACTTATCTTATAGACTTAAACATCAGTCTCGTAAGACAGGCCTTGCCCCCTAACCTCTCGATGTCATTTGAGATGGGTGTCTTGCAAGATCAGGTCACTTCAGATTATAGAAAAAGAACAATATACATATCCGGTTCTTCACTTAGTTTCAACATGACAGTATCAATAAAAATAATGTCGCAGTACAAAAAAAGGATTAAAAATTCATTTACCTCTCGACAAGTTTATCATTCACGAAGCAGCTTGATAGATGAAAAAAGACGTCTCAAATGAAGGCGATCTGTACAGATACACCAAATTGACAAGCTTATCACCTGAAAGAAAATTGATGAGTGTGACAAAGAAAAAAATCATTTTATCAGTATTAAGGTCACGCAAGCTTTGTAGAAACGAAGGTTTATTTTCCCTTTGAGCGCATATCAACATATTACCAGAAAAAAAGTTAATGAATATGAAGAAATGCGAAATTTGTGGACCGTAAAATCAAGTTGATCTGTACTAAGAAACAAAGTGTTACGCCCATCTGAAATCGAGTGGATCAGAAGGCTTTGTAAGAGACGAAATATTAGCCCAGATTTTTATTTGAAGTAAAGTTTAATAGTAGGCCATATAAAGGAAGAAGTGTTTTATCATGTTTCTCAGTTCAGTACTAAAAATAAACTTGATTCGTGTATTCAATTAGTCAAATCAGAATCATAAATGACGTAAGTGTACGACCTGAAATAAAATACTATAAATTAGGAACAAGTGGGGCTATTTTTACATCACCCAGTTATTAACATTTTGTAAAAGTCTAATTCATGCATCCCCTTTCACATTAAATGAATATAATTCTATCTTTCATGTGTGCTAAGAATTTTCATTTTGAATCAAATAAAAATTGTTCATTATTTTAAAAAATATTGTTTTTAAAGTGCTATAACTAGTGTTAGCGACTTGTGACTGATTTCCCCTGGTTGCCTCACCGTCTATACAAGTTCACAAGCTGAAATAGAGGTCATTGATATTTGGAGAAGAAAAAATATTATCTAAATATACCCAATGTAGATCATAAACTTTTTTTTTTTATTTTGGGGTGACCTATTACCACCATACGGTCAGGATCACCAGCGTGGGGAGCTCTTGTAAGGATTGCGTGTTTATTTTCTTCAAAAACTGTTAAGTAGGATGATACAAATATCTCAGTCTCTAAACAGTTATACTGTACATCTAGATCATTTTGAACAAACGGTATTAGTTATACGTAAAAAAATAACCACATCGTTGAAAGTTGATAAATTTTACGGTTTCTAAGAAACAGTCCTCTGAGGCTAAGGTCGATTTGTAATCCTAGGCTAGGCATATATATACAGGCATATAAGGTTAATTTCTAAACCTTGGCTCACGATATTAAATGCCAAAAAAAACATCATCAATGAAATTGTACCTAATTATATAAATCTCGGTTTTATAATGTGCGATTAAATGAAACGACAAAATGTCTTTCAGAATTGAAACGGTAATATGAAAAAAGATATAATAAATGTAAAGAAAAATGGCACTGTCAATTGTTTGATTGAAAAGGCCTTCCCTAAAACTTTTTTATTGAGACAAATTTTCTAGGTTTGCTGCATGTTTACTCAAAGATTATTCCTAAATTATATGCTATATAAACGTACAAAAAAACTGTTAACTTGTACATTACAACTTTAGGTGAGAAAATCAGTGAAAAACAAAACAAAATTGATTATCAAAAACAAAGCCGAAAATGCAATACAACATGTTTTCATAGTTTCTTTTAAATATAATGAAAAAAAATATTATGACCATTAAAATTTGGTTAGCAACCTGCCTCTCTCTCTCTCTGTGTGTCTCAGCCAGCGCTGCTAGCTAAAAAAACCTTGAACGTAGCAAGATCTTTTATAACCTCATGCTGCCTGGGTGTGGTCAAGTATAGCTCACGGTTATGCTATCACAAATTACCACGTGACCCGATCTGGCCAACAAACAGTTTGGAATTATTCTGCATTATCATCCCTAGTTAAAGAGTATGCGCTAAAGGAACAGTATATCAATGCCTGTAGATTTATTTTACAGGTAAAGACTAGTGTAATTACTTATTTTTACTCTTCTCTTCATCCGGAAAATGGCAATCAAAAAAAAAAAGTAAGAAGTGCGGAAGTGTAATACAGGTAAGAAAAAAATATTGGGTTTGGAACGGGTTGTGTAGCGGGTCATCAGAGGGTGAAACAGGCCCGTAGAAAGCAGGACAGCTGTTGCAAAGTAGTAGTAGTAGTAGTAGTAGTAGT
>BMAT01004771.1:659823-675606 GCA_019649035.1 Elysia marginata
TCTTCTTCTTCTTCTTCTTTTTTCTTTATTTCTTCTTCTTCTTGTTCTTGTTCTTCTTCTTGTTCTTCCTCTTTTTCTTCTTCTTCTCCTTCTTCTTCTTTTACTTCTTCTTCTTCTTCTTTTTCTACTCTTCTTCTTCATCTTCGCCTTCTTCTTCTTCTTCTACATCGTTTTCTATTTTTTTTTCATTTTGCCTTTTCTTCTGTTCCTTATTATCCTCTTTTTCTGGAGGCTTTCAGCTAGATTTGCAACTGCATTCACTCGGGCATCAATACATAATTACTCATATCGATACATAAGCCAACTTCGATAACAGCGCGCAATTGTGTGAAAGTATTGACACAGCCCAGTGACTCTTTAATATGTCCTGATAAACGCTGCCAGTATTTTTTTCAATAGTTATTACTTTCTCAATCGTAAAACTTACAATGCATTCTGTACATTTAGATTTTATTCTTACTCTGTAGTTTTAGACTCTTTAGTTTTTATTTATGATCCGATCCTTAGATATACATCAAAATATCCTAATTTGCTCTTCAGATGCCTGGATTTAGAGCTGTTCATGTATTTTGTATTATAACCACTACCAAATGAAGCATCTGGCCATGCCCATTTGATATAGCTGCTCTTTACTGGAAGCAGAAAGCACAATGACTTTAAAATCCCCAACATACGCAACCCCCCCCCCCCTACCTTATTGGTTCTTGCTTGTTTTACTCTTTTGTCAATGCAGATATATCTTCTCAGTGGCGGAAAGCATAAGGGGAGACAATCCACTTTTCTAGACGATCAAAGCCACGAGATCTAGATCATATTAAGATAGTACAGTGCTTATCGATTCATCATATCGTTATTGGACTGGCTTATGATGCAAGATTGGGCATGTTTATTATCATACATTTAAGCACAACTTGTGTTATGTCAATGTAGTTGGCTGGGTTTAGTGGCAGAGTCTGTTTGATGGATTGTCCTGTTCGGACTGCTGGTCTGCACCGCAAAGCTGTTGATCTGCCCCCTGCTTTCATGATTGTTCCTCGGTAGTCAACGATTGTTACGGATTGGCTCGGTCCTCGATCCAAATACTTAAATCTGAATTTCACTTGAAGTATCTTCATCAAAGTACATGAGAGAGATGGGGCTAAGAAAAAAGATAATTAAGCTTATCAGTCTTTAGAATATTTCTACACAGCCATCAGACCGATACTTCGAATGAAGATTATATTGTATAAATTAATGCGCTTTCGTTCTGTGTTTTACTTTGTTGTTGAATACTTTAGACTTTTATCTATGACCCACCTTTGTCTCAATTATTAACTTAGGTATTTCTGGTGTTTTCTGTCAGGTAATAATACTTATTTATCGGTTTGCCATTGTGCCCACGATCATAGGTCAGTTTGAGCTGTAAACTTTTTAAAATTACATATAACATACTGGATGGTGAAACTTCCCTTCATCTTTTAAGAAGCGTTGTAGTGTCACCGCACGTGCACAATCAGTTTCTTCTAGGGGCATGGTGATAGGTGCTGAGGGTACTTTAAGTCGAGGGTTCGAATTATACCAAAGGCAAGCATTAAATTTTCGACCATTCTTACAATAAGTCCATTTCAATGTACTGCTACTTTTATATTTAAAATATTTCAACAACCGTTTTCATTCCTGCTTCTAAATGGGTTTGAAGGTTCAAAAAGGTTTGAAGAGTTTGTAAAAAATTATGTTACCTGAAAAAGAGGTTGACTTTAAAATGTCTCCATGCAAAAAGAGCAACGATAAAGATACTGCAAAATAAGGTTAGCATCGTTTCATGCATGTACCCCTTGCATTCCTTATCAGTGCACAATATTTTTACTTATACAGTCACCTTTAAAATGATTTCGTTTTGTTGATAACTCTGTTTTATTCATATCTTTCTCCACCACCTTTTCATCCGCCTTTTACTGCTTATGCTGCTCCTTCTCTTCTTCATACTACTATTATTACTACTACTGCACTACTACTACTACTACTACTACTACTACTACTACTACTACTACTATTACTACTACTACTACGACGACGACGACGACGACGACTACTTCTACTTACTATTACTACTACTGGGTACCTGGCTAAAAGGCAGGGCTTACAATTTGTGGAATGTTAGTATTTGGGCGCCTAAAAGGCTGCCGTACTGTAATGCTCTGAAATATGCGTTGAATTTGCTCTGGTGTTTATAGGCCTGCTGGTGTAAATACGTAGAGTCATGAGACTGCCTTCGGTGGTGGAGAATTCTAAACATATTTATTTATTTATTTATTTGCCATTAGAAATATTACTAGTACTTTTACTACTATTACTACTACTACTATTTATGTTACTAATACTGCGACTTATAATAATAATACTTGTAATAATATTACTTTTACTACTATTATTGCTACACCTACCACTGCTTCAGCATCGTCTACTACTACTACTACTACTACTACTACTACTACTACTACTACTACTACTACTACTACGAATAATAATAATGATAATAATAATAATAATAATAATAATACTTGTACTATTATTACTGCTGCAACTACTACTGCTGCCACCAGTTCCACTACCACCATCACAGTTACTACTATTCCTGCTATCACAACTTCTGTCACTAGTGTTACGACTAGCACCAAGGCTACTACAACAGCTAAAACTATAACTACTAGTTCTACTTCTGTTTTTTCTCTGTTGGCTACTTAAAGTATTATTGTTACGACTCACATCTACGTGCACGGTTGATATAATCATGCAGCCGACTAATGATGATAATATACAAGTATCCCTACTATGACTACCGGGTCCTACGATTGTTACTATTGCTCCTCTTAACATAACTTCTACTCATACGTTTACTGCCACAGAGGCTGCCGCAGCTTATAACAAATGGTGCTTCTTCTACTACCCGTCGGCCAACCAGTTCAATTCAGAGGGGTTCGAATGTGAACATATTCGGGAGACGAAAATTTAAACAAAGCAGGGTTTTTTCTGACTTTACTTCCTAAAAATGTGTTTGGTCTAGATATCATTTTCTGAAGCAATATCTAAATTGTTTTTCTCAAACATTTGAGAAATTTGTGGTAAAGAAAAATACAAGTTATTGTTATTACAAAATGTCTCTTACCTTTTCCAGCCGAGCTGGTTTTGATACAATTTAAAAAGTTGTAAATAGTTATAAATTTTGTGTTTTTTGTTTTGTTTGTCAATCATAGTAATGTAGTTTAAATTCGAGCAAAATGCGTTGAATTTTAAGAGAAAATTTCGCTGAGGAGGAGAGACTTAGGCTTAGCACGCGATTGTAACCATCAACTAGCAATATATGTAGATGTCGGCCTTATAGCCTAGAGCAACCACAAAATTGCAAGCTCTAGTAAACAATGTCACAATTAAAATATAACAATGACGTCTCTCCTAAACGCGTAGCGAATCAGGAGAGTTTTCTGTTGAAAGAGAGAAAACAAATTTGCGAGCGGACGGAGAGAAGTTTTATTGGTGCAAACATTGAATGGTGAGAATATTTTCTATCTATTGTGAAACACACACAAAAGTATTTTGACATGCAAATTCAGCTGAACTATTTTTTTTTATTTGAAAGAAAGCAGGAAAGGATTTTGTGTAGCGCTCCCACAAGATGAATCAACTTGGGAAAATGTTCAAATTTTCCTTTTATTGAAAGATTTGGATACTTGTTATACAACTATAAAATATTGAAATGGTGGCTGGCAAATAGATATTAATGGTTCGTGATCTCGTTATTTTCTTTGAAACTAAAAACCCTTGAATGTATTTTTCTAATTTCTATAGATCGGATCTCACATTTCCTACATTTTCCAAACGAAATAATCAGATCTTCATCCATACCAAAACACGACATAAAACGGCCTTAAGGGGGCTTCTAAAAGATGCCCATATTTCTAAATGTCAAATCTCCGCAGCTCTCATCATTCTGTGGACGCGCTACTTTTGTTTGGCAATGTATAGCGCATTTCTTTCCTAATTTATAACTTAAATGTGACATATGAGTTCGTGGCAGCGAAACTTTGTCTTTCTACAGTTATATACAGTGGAACCACTCAATTAAGACCTCCTCTCTTATAAGACTTTAAATTTGAGGTCATCCACTTATATCGGTATAGTAATTTAACCCCTGAACAAAGATCCCCTCTTATAAGACCTGTTTTTAACAACAATTTTCAAGGTCTTATTTCAGGGGTTCCACAGTATGTATAATGTTAAATCGAGGGAGTATGAAGGTGCAAGTAGGCGATCAAATTTATTAAATCCCTAAACTACTTGATAATTATAGGACCTAAAAGCACTTTGTACAGTATAAAGGTTTAACATGAAACTTTAGGATTTATCTAGAACTGTTTCCCTCAGAGATGAAGTAGCTACTATTTTTGGATCTGAGGTATTTCAAAAGCTAAGCAATTCACAATGCTAGCATAAAAACAGACTTTAGACCATAGATGTAGAAAAAAAAATAATATGGTATCTTAATATATAGAAAAACAAGTTTAAAAAACGGTGCATGGAATGATGCCTTTTTTAACATGTAAAAAGCGACGAAAAAATCGAGGATTTCCTGTGACAAC
Source organism: Elysia marginata (assembly GCA_019649035.1). Classification (NCBI taxonomy): domain Eukaryota; kingdom Metazoa; phylum Mollusca; class Gastropoda; family Plakobranchidae; genus Elysia; species Elysia marginata. Next base: position 664,440 of record BMAT01004771.1, read on the forward strand.
TTAGGGAAATTCCTGAATACACAAGAACGCTCGTGATAATGTATCGTATGTAGGTTTCATCATACTAGATTTAGACGTAGAGCCCCGCTGTATGTACTCCTTAAAACGCGCCACCATGAACCATTAAAGCGGCAAATAGGAGACAAAACATGAGGAACAAAAGACGCGAGTTTGAGACAGATAAGTCGAACTACGATTCTTTTGCATGTCAAGGCTCGTTGTGTTTTCGCTAAAAAGTACAGAGATAACGAAAAACACCGCTTCAACTATTATTACCTATTGCTATGCAAGATTTTCAATCATAAAAATGAAGTATACAACATCTTTCTGTACGGGCCCATAACTTTTCCTTGTATTTTAGGTACAGTTAACTCCAATGTCCTCATCATAGCCTCAACAGACGACGCTTTGCTTTCTCTGGATCAAGAACTAGACATACACAAAAACGCAAACACGGTGGCGGAGTACAAAAAACTTGTGAAGATATAATACGTGTACCCTCAACATTTAAACTTGTGTACCCTAACAGAAAGGTATGGGTTCACTAAGGAAGTCAGAATGAAAATTGTTCTTGACACATCTTTACAAACATCCTGAGAAGTTGTATCACCAAAAAAAACTTGTGTTTGGCCTTCGCTTACCTAAGAACATTTGCAACTTGACTTTTTGCTTAACCGACAAGTTGTGAAAGTTGGGCGAAACTATCTTGACCTCCGGTACGCTTCGAGGCTGTGTGCTTTCTTAAAAACAATACTCGGTATTTACATATGATTGCAAAGTCGAGGGTCGGGAATGTGCAAATTGCTGATGATACGTATGTACTCTCACAGGGACTGATTACATCGGGTAATGAAAACGACTACCGACACCAGGTCGAATCTATAAATGTTAGATAGGGCGAGAGCAAAATCTTCGTTTAAATGTTGCAAAAAGAACGAGATGGTAATTGATATTAGAAGGGTTGAAACTCCCCATCTCCTGCTAACTCTCAGTGGCCAGCCAGTGGAGCGGGTTGAATGTTTTAAATTCCTGCGGACATGATTGTATCACTGAAAATCTCACCCGGTCCCTAAATTGTACTAAGATTTTAAAGAAAGAAAGACAGCGAATGTATGTCCTAAAGAAGGTAAAGTCTTACAACACAAGGAAAGACACCCTAATCAATTTCTACAATGCTATCATTGAAAGCCTTATGACTCAATCTCTATTGGTATGGTTTGAAAAAGCCACAAAGAAAGACCTAACAAAATTGACTTTGGTCATAAAAGATGCAGCAAAAGATGTCATTTGTAGACAATCCAGAACAGTTGTATGTTAAGCGCCTTGAACCAAAAGCGAACAAAATACTCAAGGATCCAAACCATCCAGCAAGGCACTACTTTGAATGTATAGCATGAACGACGCCTTAAAGCAGTTAAAGGCAGCGTAAGATTGGTGAAAAGTTTCAATCCACAAGCTACTAAACACTTGAACAAGAAATGACACGCCAGGGTAGACCGTAACTAGCTTCATTGCGGGTCCGGTTAGCCTATACTCTAAACCTTGGCGCTAAATAGTACGGTGAAAAGTGAAAAAGGAAACTTTAAGTGACTATTTGAAAGGGCTATATGATTTGTAATTGCTGCTGCTATGTAGAGCGTGAGTGCAAGTTTTCTTTGTAAGCTTAACTAATTCCTCCTTTTACATTTTACTTATTGCTTATCACAGTATTATTCAATTTGTTTTGTTCTTCGTTCTTATTGTATCTCTAATCCATTATGTGTCCCAACAACATCAATTGTTTTCGATATACTCCATTGTCTTGCATAATGTCTCTAGAGAATGATATTTTTTAACAAAGCGTTCTTATCTATGATTTTTACCTTTCCAAAATCACATTGATTGAAATCTGTCATTATCACCGTATCAACACCATCACCATAAAACTCATGATCATCACCATTCTCATTGTCATCATCATCATCATCATCATCATCATCATCATCATCATCATCATCATCATCATCATCATCATCATCATCATCATCATCATCATCATCATCATCATCAATATATCAGCTCCATAATCACCATTGTCATCATTAAGATTTTATTCAGACTCAAATAGTTTTAATGAAATAATTTTAAAGTCTTTACTTCCAATACACGTTAAGCATATTTATTTTTCTTCCTCAGCAGTTTCTCTACATAAAAACATCTCTGTGTGATTTAACTTGGTGATGGTCTACTAGCAACGAGTGCACTCCTCAACTCCGCATGCCCTGATCAGCATCAGAAAGGCGTGAAGCTTCATCCAGCTACTGTTTCCATAATGCGGAGAACTGTTTTCATACTTTCACAATTCTGGAATTTTTTGCATGGTTACAAGACAGCCTCGGAAATAGCAGCTTCAATGCCTCAGGAATACAACACTTAGAAAGGACATAAAAAAGGGAGAGACACGTAGATAGGAGCCAAATAGCTTACTGTTAGATAAAGTTAGACAGCAACGTTTAAATGCACCATCAGAATTTTAGAATGGAATATTTTAGAAGTACTTTTCTTCAGACTCACATTTTTTTCCAGTCACGTCCTTCAATAGTGGCCAAAATCCTGCGTCCTAAAAAATGACGATGTTAGCTACGTAACTGATGGCAAAGATGGAAAGCAATGGTTTGGGTTTGAATGATGTAAAGACTTGACATTAAGATGTTCTTATATCGGATAATTTGACAAATTTATCGACCCATTTTATTTGCCTGTTGAGAACGAAACGGGTTGAAATATAACGTTTCTCCTGGCACGGATACCTATATTGTTGTAGCTGCCGGCTTTTTTTCTTCACCGAAGTCGCATGGATATTCTAAAAGCAACTAAGCTTATTTTTGCGAACTTAAAAAAAAATTATTGTTCGCATCCATCTGACCTGGTTTGTATTTCGCCTGAAACTTTAAGTGGAAAGTGACTAGCTGACGACATCATGAACCATCTTTATGTCCCCGTCACCATCAATATCTCCAGGTCATTGACCAACAAAAACCAGAGACAGGTGATTTTATCTGTTCTAATCCTCCATTCGTTGCTGTTGGTCCAGGCTGCAAGCACACCGTCTCCTCCTCAAGACTACGTTATTCTCACCGTTGCTGAGAACGGTCTGCGGGAGGTTCGGCTCTCCCATCAGGGGACGCTTTTCTTGGAGACGTCGCTGGTCTATGAGATACCAGGCCATGGTGGTGTGAGTCTCACCAGGGCTTTAGACGGCATTACACTGGTGGAGACCGCCGGACGGTTTGGTTTGATCGAGGATTGCACTGTAAAGACGTCCAGAAGGGAGCTAAAGCTGTTCAGAGAGGATTTCTTGGACGTTGGCCTCAGTGGACTTCTTGTAACTGAAGCAGATGTGATGGCATTGTACATGGGGGAGAAATCTATTTCGGATATCACGAGTGTTTCAGTCCAGACTCCAGAAAATCTCGTACAGATGACGAACAACAAATTTCAAAAGGAAACAGTTGTTTCAGAGAGAGCACTTCATATATTAACGAACACCACTAAATCTGATGAAAACAAAAAGCCACTCGGCATCTCTAATGCTGACTATACAGGAAATTCCCATCTCAAACCTAAACATTTATTATCTGATGAAATCGATTTTTCTAGGGCTGATACCGTCACAATAAAGCTATACAAACCTTATCATCTTTATGCAACTTTCCTGGCCAGCAAATATAACAGACACGGATTTCTGAAATTGTTCGGACGTCATCTGGATATCAAACAAGAATCCCATGATTGCCGTAAGTTTTACAGGCAAGCCAGGGAACGGTTAATGCTCTTAAACTCTCTATTCAATGACTCAGAAAACGAAGAGGACGCAAAGAGAGGAGAGGACGATAAAGAAATAAAAACGAATGAAGTCTACCTCCATGACAAAAGAAATAGAAGATTGCTTACAAAGGCAGTGTCTTCTAGAATTACTACCAGCCAAAAGAAACCTCGAGATGATGTGCAAGTTAAGGTTAAGTTGCATCTACATAAACACTTTAAAAGCAAAAGCCAACGACATAAACAACAGTATAACCATGCGAAAGAACAGAGGCAGGGGAAAGCCTTTACAAATAACCATCACGAAAGACGCCATCGTTATCGCTATAGAAATACTGTTCTCCATAAACTACAACTGTTGCCACACACCAATGATGGTTTGAAGAATACCCGTGTGAAAAATGTGGCTTTACACAATGCCCATGATTTACATAACTACACCTCCCTGTCTCTATCATCACCATTAACAACATCATTGTTATTATCAACTTCATCCTCCTCAATACCATCATCATCATCACCATCATCAATTTCATCAAGAAAAGCAGCAGTATCAGAATCAATGTTTCCTCCATCAGCCGTACCAGTTGCCTTGCAAAAGCGCAATCATCTTTCTTTACAACGAGACAAAAAACCGAACGCAAAGTACCCTCATCCTTCGTTTACCTCATCTGTCACGAAACCACAATACAAAACATCAGCAGAATCTCAACTCGTGAAATATAATCTTCTTGCTGCAAATGCAACACCAATGTATTCACTACCTCTAGTGCCACATTCTCGAATTTCATCACAATCTTCCAACAACGACTATGACGCTCGTTTTAGAGACGTTTCAGTAAAAGCAGGCGGCGTGATGCCGCAGTGGATTAAATATTCGATTGATCAACTGTTGAATACGGATATTGGCAAGCCGGGCGCCAGTGATGATACCAACAAACTGTCTCCTCTCTCTCGCAGCAAGAGGGATCTACTGGCCGGGTACTTCATCGTCCCTGGGACAAAATGGTGAGCCACGAATGTTGTTGTGTAAAAGATGACAGGTCAAATTTTGATGAGCAAAATTCAAAACTATTAGTGGTGGATATCAAAGAAAGTAGCGTAATATGGAATTGGAACAGAGAAAATAAGATAAAGAAAAAGTGCAAGAATGTCAACAAAAACAACAACAATTACGAAAGAAGTGGTTTCAGTATCAGTAAGAGTAAAATTAGTAGTAGTAGTAGTAGTAGTAGTAGTAGTAGTAGTAGTAGTAGTAGTAGTAGTAGTAGTAGTAGTAGTAGTAGTAGTAGTAGTAGTAGTAGTAGTAGTAGTTGTTGTTGTTGTTGTTGTAAGTTTGCTGCTGTGATGATGTTGTCGTTGATGGTGGTGGTTGTTTTTGCAGTAGTATAATGATGTTGACGAGGGTTAGAATTTGTTGGTACATGTATCGCGTTAGTGTTGTTGGTGGTGATTTTGTTAATACAATATATTGCAGTTGCAGTAGCGGTAGAAAATCTTTTTGTGTTGCTGCTGCTGTTGCCGTTGTTGTATATATATTTACCTTAAGCACCGCCCTTTGTTTGTGTCAGGTGTGGCGACGGCGACATAGCGGAGCATCACGACGACCTCGGTGCCCAGGAGGAAGTGGACAAATGCTGCCGCCGTCACGACCACTGTCCACTCACGATTGCGAGACTATCCTCCGGGTTCGAGATGTTCAACTACAGACTTCACACCATCTGCCACTGTCACTGCGACCGCAAGTAAGAAAACCGCATAACCATGCCGCTGCCAAACAAAGTCACGTATATTTGAGTCGAGATAGCTCGAACCAGGATAAATCGAAAGCGTGTTTAATTCTAATTGTGGTTATATTGCCTTTCTCATTTCTCTCGTTTTTGTATACTGATAAGACAAAATACGGACATTTCGGAGTCAAACTATGTTTCCATGGGATTGAAAATATTCGGACTAGACTGTAGTTGATTCATTCCAGTTCGGATATTTCAAGCTTCTTGGAAACAGATTCAGCTTTGCATTATCTAAAAATTGAACTCCCAGTACACATTACCAAACAATTAAATCGGTTATTTGAATACATTTCAAATTAATCAAATATAGTTAAAGCTGCTTAAAACGATCTGTGGGAGACATAGCCAATAAATCGATTTAGTTAAAAATTGGGTTATGTTCACGTACTTGTTATAATTGTCCCCACGTGGCACTAAAAAATCAAAGTAATAGAAAATCAACTTAAGCAGCTAAGACTTAAGCACAATAGTTGACTGTGTTTGAGTAAGCCAGGTTGGAATCAAATGAATTCGAGTATATTCTGATCTTCTTTCTCCCTCTGCCCGGTATTGTATTTTGTTTTTTAACTGCACAGCTCTAATTACTCGTAGACAATTTTGTGACAACTCGCACTAACTGAAGATTATGTTTTTCTATATAGTTTGGGGACTCAGATAATTAGCAGCTTTCTCATATCTTTCTACTTTTTAATTATCTTTTTCTTTCATTCTTCTGTTCAATTGCGGCTCTCTTTTCCCTTTCTTAGTCTCTTGTTTTTCTATATCTCTGTTCACCTACCTCTTCGCCTTCTCTTTGCCTCTTGCTTTTTTTTCGTTTTCTCTTCAATCTTTACCCCTTTCTACTTATGAATGTTACTTAGTATAGCCCCTTATTTATACTAGGCCTACTAACTCGGTAATCTGTCTTCCCTGCCAATTATTTGTCCTCCTTTTTCGTTTTGTCATTATTTCTCTTTCGATGTAGTCCCACTTTATTTTTATTCTGTATGCATCTCTTTAAATTTTCAGCCGTTCTCTACCTCCACCTTCTCATCACACTAATATAAACACACAATGTAAGCCATCTGCTCAATTTGCCATATTTTATATCGATTTCTATGGCTCGAAAGAAAAATAAAATGGAGCCTTTAAGTGTGTTCTGTACGCTTCATGCGCTTCAGAAGTTGTAGAAGTTTAAGCAGCGCAAAACCCGACCAGTTAAACTTAATGCTCGAAACAATTCATACAACTCCGTTCATTTAAAAGTCGAGAACACATTATAAAACAAATAGACATTTATTTATTCATTTGTGTTAAACGATTAGGGTGGCTTTGAAAGAGATAAGCTCCCGTCCAATTTCACTTTGCCTTTGTCTTTGCCCTTAATTGGACCTGTTCACAATAACAAAACAAGTCACTGAAACCATATTTTCCTTCACAATCATCTGTCATGTTTCATATTTTCTACACACCTTGAAAGTTCTTATATCGCTTCTTACGTGGTGGTTTTGCTAGCGTTTAGCGTGTGCGTCAAAGTATGCGATCTTGACACTTGGACACTTGTGTTGACACCTGGTCTGGTAAGAAATAACTGATGATTTCTGGATAATCGCTCAGACGTGAAGGGAAGAACAAAAGGAAGGGTGACAAGTGCAGGAAAGAACAAAGGGAAGGAAGGCGGATAATCGCCAGTAATCCTTAGTAGATACATGTTCTCGTAGTCGGTCTCAAGTACTACTTAGTGCTCTAGATTGCTGTTGAACTGCCAAACAATCTCTCCCCCCCCCCCCTATATCCCTTTTGTATCCCAAAGTTTTGTGTGTGCACAAGTACCGCCCTTTAAAATAGGATACGCACCACTTTATAACGATGAAAGATTACGATGCCTAGGCTTTAATTCTTTTTAACTCTATCGCTAACGTTTATTCGTTGTTTTATCGAGATCTAAAACAATGGCGTTTGTAATGACGTTTTAGAACGTGTCCTAGCTATTTACAATAATGCATCGCAGAAATCAATAAAGATGAGTGATTGCTAATATTTACATAGTGAACTTAATTACTAGCCACCAAGGAGCTTATCTTTTTATATTCTGACAAAAGATAAGCTTTCTGCTAGTCATAGACATGGACGTTTTATTTTCGTGGGGTCTTTTGTTGATTTTAACTTAATTTTTCTTCACAGTTCATCATTAAGAATTAAAGTAAGAAAATTAAGTTAAAAACCTGTTTAGCTCACCACTTAAAGAATCAATCATACGACTTGGAGAGGTACTGAAACAGTCGTAACAATTTAAAACAAGCAACCCAACAGACTAGATTATTTCAAATTTATTGCTATATATGGAGCATGATTATCACCCTAGAGACTAGATGTGTTTAAATTTATTCTAATTTTTTAAACAATGAACCCTAGAGAATAGTGTATTTTAAACTTATTGCAATATTTGAAACAAGTAATCGTAGAGGCTAGGTGTATTTTACCTTATTGCAATATTTGAAACATATAACCCTGGAAACTAGATGTATTTAACTTTAAAGTAATATTTTAAACATAACCCTAGAGACTAAATGTATTGAACTTAAGTATGCTATATGACTTAATTCCCGCAACCGACTGGATTTATCAACATTATCGTAATATAGAAAAAAACAAATTAAATAACGACAACTGTTTAAGTCAACTCAAAGTTAATGTGTTACTGAAACAAATATTCAACTCTGGGACTGTTTCAGGACAAACCTCTCTCGTGTGTAGAATTCAAAAGCTGGGATCACCAGCAAAAACTTCTGTGGGTTACTTAGTTTATTCGAATAACTCTAGTGCTGAAACTAAGCCTAAAAATCACCATCGTCCAAGGGGAATTACTCTTAGATAGTTTTTTTACGTTCATGGAACAGCCCCATATTGATGTATTCGTTTTTAGCGATCAAATCGATCGTTACATGAAAAAATACGCTAAAAGCAATTTTAATAAACTAAGGAAAAAGGCAAAAACTTTGTGTTATTTCTTCTTTGTCTTTGTACTTCATTTCACGTTTTGGCAGTTACGCTATAGTCTCCTATTGACAGATCTGTTTTCACACAAAATCTCAACATTTTCAAGCATGGATAGAGGCGTTTTGTTTTGAATCCTTTCTTTTTAAATTAACAAACAAATTATTTATTCTGTTCAAAAATTTTAATCGTAATCTTCATCGCCAGATTCCGGCACTGCCTGGAGAGGTCAAGGTCACCAATGGCGGAGATAATAGGTCATCTCTACTTCAATGTGGTCGGTCCCAGCTGCTTCAAACTACGGGAATCCCCACGCTGCGTGACTTCGTTCTGGTGGGGAGGATGCCGGGAATATGCCACAACCCAGGCTGCTTACACCAAATCTCAGCGGAAGTTTAAAACGAGGGCACAGCGCAGGCGCGAGATCAGGCGAAAGTTCCGGAAAGGTAAAATCAAGGAAGCCAAACGGCTGAGGAAGACTATGAAAAAGAGGAAAATGAAGAAGAAGAAAATGAGGAGAAGAAAGAATAAAAGAAATACCACCGGTGCTGCAGTTCTATCGCATAAACCCTTAGACATGATAGAGAGAAAAGAAATCTCAGGTTCAAGAACACGTCTAGGACTGATCCAAAACGTGCAAGAGAGGGACAATTCATCCATGAGGGCTATGGAGGGTCAAGAACTGTTTCATGTTGGAGGCAGTCGTGGAAATGCGACTTCATTTTTAGATGTTTTTGCCACCGAGCAAGAAGATGAAGCTGAACACTCCAGAAATGTACAACAAAACTTGCCAATAGCAAACGTTACAGAGGAAAGCTCAAGCTTAGCACTTGACACAGTCGGGAATGAACGAGAGTCAGATGAGAGCGAGTTCTCAAATAATAGAAAAGACACGGGCCATATACCGAGTACAACGGTGTCTCCTAAGGAGGATAGTTGGTGGTTTTTCTTTTGAAAAAGTGCATGTAGTTGTTACGTGTAGTTAATTTCCTATAGGGAATGAGATTAGAGGTAAAACAAGAGTAACCTCCCTTTTCCAAAAGACAACACTCCAAAGTACTGCGGTGGTTATTGTAATCTAGAGCTAGATTGTAGAGTAAGTTTCTTACTTTTTCAAACGATTTCACATCTAGAACTTAAAAACTATAGAGCTAATTAAAAAGTTTATCTTCAAAATAAATCTATCGCATAAATTTTAAAAGATAGTAATATTTATATTCATAAGATAGTGGAGAGACACCAAGAAAGTTCCGCTAATCTTGCTGAAATCTCATTCCCTATAAACAGCCGTGTATTGAGTCTTGAGATATGAATATTTTGCTTATGGTAAGAATTCTATATGTTGTAGTTTATTAATGAGCAAGTACTGTGTAGTTGTCAAAATGATAAGAAATCCATTTTAAATTTTAATGACATTCCGAATTCTTTTAATCATGTCTTGTAGGAATGGTGCCATCTATTATTTATACTTTTTCCTAAAATGGATGTTTTCTTCGAAACAAGTTTATTCAAGATAGGAATAAATAAGTCGAAGGTTCGGGTCATACTAGGGGCAGACATTTCGGGCATTTCCACTAAAAAGCCTTCTTCTCCCCACTGCTAATTTCATACCTTTACAATATTTCATTATTTAAGATAGGAGATATGAATAGACGCAACTGCTACAATTAAAACCCATATAATATGCAGTCGATTACTTAAAGGTATGATGCACGCTTGGTTGGTATATAGAAAGTGGAAAAAGATATTTGACAAATATAGGCAGAGTAACAGACGAACAGAGGGGTAGACAGTTAGATTGGTATATATAATACATAACTGCGTAGTCCTACCTTTATTTTGTCGTGAAATTTTTTTCTTGCCGTGGGCTTAATTTTCAGGCATTCTCTAAGAATGACGAGCTTCCTGGTTCGACTGTAACATATTATACAAAATAGCGTTTGTTTTGTCACGACAATGTGTTTCTTGACGTGGGCATTTCTTCAGGTGACTGTTTATTTTCTGTTTTCCCGTCAGGCTCGTTTAGGTCGTCGGTTCAGCTTTTTTACATTAGTAATCATTTTTTTTTATCTATGCTTGACGTCAATAGAAAAAAATCGATATCCTCAACTCCTGCCTCGCACCAAAGCACAAGCTGCACAAAGTCATCTACAAAAACACCGTCAAACTCAGCTCAACTTAGAGCAAATCATCCGCAGTCACAACAAACGGATACTCAACGAAACTTCAAAACAGAGCGTACGACCAGATTGTGCAACTGCAGTGACAAAAACATCTAGAATAAAAGCCAAGTATACCAGGCAAGTGTCATACACACAAACACTTACATTTAACTGAGCAAACATTCAAAACGCGTTACAACCAACATATGTCTAGCTTTAGGCTATTCCACAGAAAGTCCGACACAACCCTAAGTAAGCCCATATGGGACCTTAAAGAAAACAAATAGGACATCAAAATATCATGGTAAATCATATAAAAAAGAAAAGCATACTTAACGGCAACAAGAAAATGCAACTTGTGTCTTTTGGAGAAGTATTTTACACTTGCAAAAGGAGCCTACTTTAAAAAAAAGAAGAGACGTGCATGCATAG
>BMAT01004771.1:721719-736707 GCA_019649035.1 Elysia marginata
GATGATGATGATGATGATGGCGGTGATGGTGGTGGTGGTGTTCTTCATACAGATAATAATTGTCAATAGAGCATTGGATTATGATCAGCACAAGCTAAGTGTTTTATGTAATTGTGGTAAATGGTTCTTAGATCTTTACAAAGCGTAAAATTTTTCACAGCACACTTCAGACTGCATCCATGATAGATATAGTTTTCACAGGCCTCCCTATTTTCCAAATGTGCAAAAAGTATAACACAAGTCTTCGTTTTTTTTACAAAATAAAATATCCTACCGTGTATTCTGACTTTCAAATCCTGGTGCTTACCTCATGAACATTACCTTAGTTCTTTGTCTTTATCTAATTCACTCCCTCGCTGGAGTTCAGGGAAATTTAACATAATTATGCAGATACAAGTCACAATTAAACTTTTCCATTGACCTTTACATATTAAGCGTTTTTTTTTTTGAGTTTTAACATGTCCTAACTCTGCTAAAAACTGGAAACATTAAAACTTTCTGAATCTGGCTGTGTAAATAGGCCTGTTGAGTTTGGTAGTCTAGGCTCCAACCTAGTTCTTAATACTAGTGTTTAAAAAAAAACAACGGTGGAAGAATGATATCATCATCAAACTATATACTTTTGTAGATGACCTAGCCTGCTTTAGCCAAACCGGCTCTGTGGCCTAGCGGTAAGACACTCGCTCAGAGATCGGGAGGTACGTGGTTCGATCCCCGGCCGAGTCAAACCAAGGACTTTAAAATTGGTAATGGCAGCTGATCCGCCTAGTGTCTGGCATTATTAATTAAGTGCTGAGTCTGGTCGGCCCGGTGTCAGGATAATGTGACTGAGTGTGGTGTATGCAAGCGCTTTTTACATCACAGTGTGTCAGCACGTTTTCAGTTGTCCCAAGCGCCGTTTCTGATATAACCTTGCAGTTGAAAAGAGAAGTTAAAATCCAAACAACCTAACCAAGCTTTAGATAAGTGCTCACGATTCTCACCCTAGACCGCCGTAATAAAGACTCGACACTCCATCGTGAGTACATGTAAATATCACAAGAGTTCATATTAATATTTTGCATTATATTTTGAGAGGCCCGGTCCTTTTAATCTACTTTTTTACTGATTGTACAAAAAGGTTTTGGTAGTATTTTTCTGCTCCACTTTGTTTACTTTTCCTTTTAGTGGCCTTTTTACAAGAGACCTTAGTCCTAAGCCTATTTGGCCACGACAGGACGTGGTGACGTTCAAGCCCACGACATAGGTTTTGTATTATTCCCAAGGCCACCATACTCAAAAGGCCTGTCAGTCAAAATGTAAACAAACTTGTGCATGAGAGTTCTAATGATCTATCTCATTTAATTTCTTTGTATAGATTGGGGCACATGAGAACTCAACTTGTGCTTTGCTGTTATGGGCCGGCCCAAAACAAAGTTACATACAAAATATAGGAAATATGATATCTACTAATGTTGGAGTACTCGGCCTGTTCTACGGCGGCCTAGATTATTCCTCATACATTTAAGTTCTTATAATATAATGGTGATTAAATCTTGACCGTATTTCCGCTTGTAATGAGACGTCATCGGGCAGTTTTGGTTGTTTGTTGTTGTTTTGTTTTTGTTTTTTTTTGTTTTTTGTTTTTTGCTGATTTCGTTGTTTGATCGTTCAGTTCAATTGAAAAAGAAAAAAGTTGAGTTGATCCAACGCCTCTTACATAAACCCAAATCAAAACTTATTCGGAAAACAAACAAAAATAAAATACATAAGTCATAGTTATTTAGCTGGCTTTTCAAATTATAATGTAAAATATTTACTACTTTATTTAGTGTTTGATCGTGGTATTGTAGCTTTCATCGTTAGTATGAAATAAAAAAATTCTCAATAAGGAGCGGATCACTATCCTACAGGTGTGTGGCCTACAACTACAGCAGTTCCCTGTTACACAATAGATCTTCACCGTAAGTAGCTTGCAGTCGATAACTTTTCAGTATTCGACTACTAACCAGCTGGCACGACAAAGAACTAGACTAAGTGCAAACACATCGTTATATACCAAAGTCGCTACTATTTATATTATACGTAAAGCTATGTTATGCACTGAAATAGAGAAGAAAACGCCGATGTACTCACTCTAAGACAGGCTTCAAGCCATTCTCAAGGTGGTGAGTATAAGCAAAATTTAATTATATCATAGGTGAAATGAAGTTAAAATCATTGCGCTTCTACTTTTTTCACATTTTTAGATAAGACTGACGTGAGCTTGTTTCCAATTACTACCATATTATCATCATGTTATTGAATACCAGCTGTTGAAAGCAAATTTAAATTATTTAGTGCATGACAATAAAGAAAGCCTCGTGTAGAGAATTTTGATTTTAAAAAAGTTTAAAGATATTGGACAATTTTCAACCCCAAAATGTTTATGTTGTCACATCGTTCGGTTTAAAAAAACAAATCAGTGTTGACTGCGAAACATTTTGTTACAAAGACATTAATTTGTTAATTAGTCTGTCATTAATTCAATCCTCATCCTCATCATCATCATTTTTTTTATTATTATTACATGTATTATTATCACCTTCATCACTTTTATCGCTTTTATCTTGAATACGGCAATTTTTATTACCATTATTGTCGTCATAACTCTTATATTGCTATTGTTTTTGTTTTGTGGCTGATGTTTTGGTTATTACGATTGCTGTTGTTGTTGTTATTCTTCATTATTTATTAAATTGGCTCCATCGAATTCGGGAACAAGTTTCCCCATTATGTAGACTTATTGTACTCTAAGCCTTATCCAACTGTATGGTCACATCAGCATTCTGTTGCTCAAAACGTCACATATTTTTCACGGCTTTTACTAACGAATGTTCCATTTTAAGCTAAAGGTACCCACATACTCAAGGTTTCTGCGGATGCGGCCGTTGAGGGTTTAATATCAGATGATGATACAGAGTATAGAGAAATAATTGAATAGTGTGTAAAAAAATGGTGCGTCGTCCACTTTCTGCATTTTAATACTAAGACAAAAAATCCTTCAGGTAAACATGTCATTTTAAACAACTAAATGTTGCTGAAGTCTATGCATTAATGGTTGCATTGTATACACGTGTATAACTTTTATCTGTGAAATAAATTGTTTGAAAACAGTGGTCGAGGAGGCAAGGTTTTTTCAGTCGCGCCTCTTAATCATTTTGTTATCATTATTATCGCCATTGCTATTATCATTATTATTACTCTTATAATTATTATTATTATCATTATTGTGACTACTATTATACTTGTCATTCTTGTTATTAATGACAAGGATGATGATCACGGCATCCTGCAGTCATGGATGACAATGGACAGTTGGATTATGAGAATTAGATGGCGTGGCTGTATTATTATTATAACTATAACTGTTATTATCATGATCATCATTATTATTATGATTATTTTTATTACTATTATTATTATTGTTATTATTACTAATAGTTCTGGCAGCCCATGCTTCGCATCGGTAATTGATTGGCTACATTATATAGTAGATACCACCGAGTTTATAAAACTTGATACCATCAACTTTATTTCTTCCTTCAGTGATCTCTTTCTACCGCCTCCTCAAACTCCCTGGCTATCTGAATATCTTCCACACCCCCATTCAATATTACTCACACCCCCTCTCTCGAAATATATGTTTTCCACCCTAGTTCCCGATTCTACTCTGGAAAGAATCAATAAAAATTGCACATCGCTATCTCTTTCTTGCGCTTGTCATTATAGTTCCTCCTTGCCTGAATCACCCCCGTTTTAATTAGTATTTCTTTCTGCTTTAATGCAAATCTAAGGGTTTCTCTCTCTCTCTCTCTCTCTCTCTCTCTCTCTCTCTCTCTCTCTATCTATCTATCTATCTATCTATCTATCTTTTCCTCTCTCTGTGTGTGTCTGTCTCTCTCTGTGCTACTGTCTATCTCTCTCTCGCCTTTCACTCAATCCCTCTAAATTTAAATTTAAACTTTAAATTTCTTCCTCTTCTTCACCGAGATCTAGCTAGATGGTGGCCTTGAGATAAAGCTTTAAACTTTTTCCACTTCTTCACATAGATCTAGCTAGATGGTGGCCTTAAGAAAGCTTTTAGACCATCTATAAATGCCATCACATGAATGATATAAGCTAATAGGCCAGCAAACAAAACAAAGTTCTGAATTCAGAAGAAGCTGAATTCAGACGAAAACCCAAGTCTTGTCAACGCATAAACTTTTCCCTTGATTTTTACCAATTGGTATTTCTACAGTTCTGGTGATCCACATATTTGCAAGTAAGCTGATTTCAGGTCGACAATCTTACAATCACCTTCAGTTTGCCTTCATTCTCTCAGCCGATTGTTGCAAACATCTGTAACATCTCCTCCATTATGACTGGCACAGATTTATTCGAGCTCCTTGCTAAAGCCTAACACTGGTCGTACTTTTTTCTATGTTTTCTGTTCCACCGCCATCAATGGGGTGAGTCCATCAACTTCTACAACCCAAGGAACAAGAATACCCTCTTCCACCCATCTTTCTAACTCAGGCTCAAATGCTATATTTTTCTCTCCCTTCAAACCATTGCCATACGGTGAAATTTTGTTACTTAGAGCATGCGGAGTCCCATCTTTCCAAAAATATCTAACCGTCCAATTTTTGCCATCAAACCAGGCTTCAAAATCATCGTCATAGACAATTTCCGATCGAACTAAGTCATTGGAAGGTGCCGAATGAAACTCGCAACTAACTGCACAAGTCAAACCACCAAATCGAACTTCTCTACCGCAGACCGACACTCGACCCAATTTTACCCAGCTTTTGAATGACATCCATGCCGATTACTGCGTCAACATCGCCAACTAAATTGTCAACAACTATTGGATTAACCACTGAATCACCTATTTTTATGGTTACGTCAATAAAACCCTTGCACCTTACTGAATGCCCGTCAAATACAACCATTTTACTGTTAACTGGTTGACAAGGCCACTTCTATCAAGACTCATTGTGCACCCAGTATCAATCATCGCACGGCATGAGCTTCCATTTACGGTCACCTCTATAACTGGCACCTTGTGTGTTTATACTTCTTCCTGGTTATCTGTCACTGCACAAGTAGACTTGGTCTTGTACCTAGCGCTTTCCAACTTTTCACCAAACTGACTTGCAATATGCCCCTCTTTGTTACATCTATAGCAAATTATTGTTTTTCTCTCCCTGTCTGGACAATCTCTTAAAAAATGGGAAGCGCCGCACTTGAAACATACTTTTCTTCCTCTGGTCTCTGTAATATTTACAGCTGTAAACTCCCTGACAGGCTTGTTTGCTAAAACCCTTGCCTTTCCTAGGATCTCATTCAACTCCATGAGCTTAATGCACTGTATCTGTTGAAGTTCCAAACTGATATTATCTGGAAATCCTGTGACGAAGGTCAACTTCACAACCTCCTCAAAACCCTCGCCAGCTAACCAACTTTCTCTGGCCATTCGCCTAATCTCATTAGAGAAAACATCCACGGGCCCTCCTGTCCACTTACATGATCGCAACTTAGAGAAAGCTGCAAACCTGCAGTCTGAAAATTCTTCAATCAGTTTCTGTTTAATCAATTTTGCATAATTTTTTTCTTTATCCCCCATTTCCAGGTAGACAGCCAAAGAACTGCCTTCTAAATACAGCGGGAGAAAACTTGCTAAATCTGTTACTTTGGTAAGTTTTGCCACAAGTTCCACCTTTTGAATCCGTGCTCCCACATCTCCCTCACCACCTTTAGCATTTCCAAGATTTTTGCATAAGCAGTAGCCATGTTATGATGCTTCGCCGAAATAGCTTGTAAGTACGTTAGGGGGAAAGAGATCTATATCTAATAATTCGGATAATTCTCCCTAGAACTAACCACTTCCCGTCGATCAATGCACTGCCTCCGTTATCCACAATCCAACTTTCCTGATCTCTTGATAATTCTTCTTCAACAGTCAGTCGATCTCTGCCACACTCAAATCCCGCGGCTTTTTTACAACTCTGTCGACCACAGATAGGCTCCTGGACACAGTTCTGCTTCTGCACTCCTTAAGCTGTCAATGCTGGCCAGGTAGTCTTAGTTTACACAATTACAACAATTACACACATTTCTTTTCCACTACCTTTATCATCTTGAATTAGGCCTGATGTTCTTCAATGAAATTTTCCCATGCTGTCAACAGTAAGAAAGCGCATCAGATAATCTAGAAAAAGGAAGTGGACTTCACATTAGCTTTTATCTTGAAGCTTACTGATAAGATAAAAGATCATGGTTTCACTCAAAAAGAAACAAATTTTAAATACAAAATTGCAGGCACTCCAAAAGATATTTTGGCTCTGACTTTCTAGCATCAAACACAATTTAAACAATAAAGCGTACCAAGGTTTAAAAGTCGTTGTGAAAAATGCCAGTTGCGCTCGATAATTGTTAGAGCAAAAACCTAGATCGACAATCTTTTGCCCTGATAAGATAGCAGTTGTGTAGGGTAAGTTGGCTTTCCTGTCTCACATAAAAATCAAGACTAGAGTACAATTTGATTATAACATAATGGCTCTTAGTTTCTTTCCGAAGCTGCTCTATTTGTTAGCTATTATAGAAGAAGAGGAAATGGAAGATGAAGAGGTAGAAAGAGAAGTAGGACTAATTCGAATAGTCCCACTAATAACCGTATTTGCCTCTCTACAATGGATTTTTTTTCCATCGTTTCGATGGCTAATCATTTATTTAATGAACGGAGTTATTATCGGCTTTTTTCCTCTATAGCATAAGTTCAACACGCTGTAAGTATAATATTATAAGAATCATAATCATAGTAGTTATCACGAATCTTATTTTCTCAAACATCATCATTATTGTTCTTGTTCTTGTTATTATTGATTGGTATATGTTTTAAATTGAAATCATTTTCATTAAATGTTTATCATAACATAACCGCTCTTATTATCATTTTTATCATTATCAATAATATTGTTGTTGTTATTATTATTATTATTATTATTATTATTACTATTATTATTATTATTATTATTGTCATAATTATTATTACTATTTTTGTTATTATTATTTTTTTATGTTTATTACTGTTATTATTACTAGTTCTGGCATCGGTGATTGATTGGGTACATGTAGTAGATACCACCGACTTTATCAAACTTGATACCACCAACTTTATTTCTCCCTTCCGTGATCTCTTTCTGCCAATTGTCTATCTGTCTTTCTTTCTCAACCCCGTTCCGTTTTTCTCATATAGCTGTCTTTTGTGATCAATTTTGATGTTTAAGAAGCGGATATTCTTTCCATTTTCCAGGTTTACAAAAGACTTTTAAAGCGTTGGAAATCAGACAAGAGAAGAAATCATTAACAACTTCCAAACTTGCTACCAGCAATTTTCAGTTTGATTTACCTCGTCGGGAATTTGATTTCTGCATGGCTGCCGGTGTCAAAGAGCCCCTCGGGGTCACGTGGGTGCTGCTGCTTATTTTAGTTGGCTCGCTCTGCTACTGGGCGTGGACTTGGTTCAGGCGGAGCTACTGTGAGTTCAACATTCCTCCTTTCCCTGCTCCACGGAGATGGTTCACGGGACACCTCCAACTCTGGATGGGCAAAAGTGAGGTAGAGAATATAGCATTGTTCCGGGAGAAAGTCGGGGACGTGTTTAGTCTTGACTTCAGTGGCAAGCTGGTGGTAGTTGTTAGCGGGTATAATGCCATCCGACAGGTGCTCGTCAAAAAGTGTCATGAAGCTGCCAACAGACCCACTACTGCTGCCACCTACCACCTCAAGGAAGACAACCTGGGTCTTGTTCACGCCAGGGGAGAAAACTGGAAAGTCCAAAGAACAACCTCACTACACATTCTTCGAGAGTTTGGCCTAGGCAAGAACATCCTAGCTGAGAGAGTCGGCAACGAAGTTAGGGAGTTTTGTAACAAACTTGCTCAGCTTAACGGTGAGCCCACAGACTTTCGAGATCTTGCAACAACCTCCGTGTCGAACGTGATTTGTTCAATGATTATTGGCAGAAGGTTTGATCATGATGAGCCTTCGTTTGTGGAATTAATGAAAAATCTTAACTTTATGTTCTCCAAAGCCCCCCGCCTTGGCTTGCTTGAATCTTTCCCTTTTCTCAGATTTCTTCCATGGGATTTCTTAGGCACTCGTCCGTGGATTCGAAGCATCCAGTTTATCAGAGAAGACTTTGCTAGGGCTCACATCAAAGAAGCGAAAAAGAGTTTTACTCAAGAGAATAAGCCGAGTAGTTTTATCAATGCCTATCTGCAAAGGATGCAAGAGGTGAATGGAAAAGGGTGGTCCAGCAAGTTAGACGAGGAAAATCTTATAACAAATATAAGAGGTCTGTTCATCGCAGGGACTGAGACAACTAGTACGACTATCTATTGGTGCATTCTGTTTTGTCTTCACCGCCCGGAACTCCAGGAGAAAATTTACCAGCAGATCTCCAAATTTGTAAGTCACAACCGCCTGCCCTCCCTAAACGACCAGGATAACCTCCCTTACCTCAGCGCAGTAATCATGGAAACGCAGCGCTATGCCAGTCTGGTACCCATGCTGCAGCGTAAGGTCACTGAGAACTTTGACCTCTTGGGGTTTAATATTCCCAAAGACAGCTTGGTGATACTCAATATGCGCTCCTGTTTATATGATTCTAAGCCCTGGGGAGATCCAGACACATTCCGCCCAGAGCGGTTTCTTGACGGCGCAGGAAAACTCTTGAAGCCGCCTCCAGAGTTTGTGCCGTTTGGTCTAGGCCGGAGATCTTGTCTCGGGGAGAGAATGGCTAAAATGGAGCTCTACTTGTTCCTGTCCGCCATGTTTCAACGCTTCCGCTTCCTGCCAGAGAGCTCTTTCGAGGAGTTGCCTCCCTTGCGAGGAAAACTGTCAGTGATTCTCTCCCCTCAGCACTACCGAGTAAGATTTGTAGAAAGAGCATCAGTGTGACATATTGATACTTTACCGTTACAAATAAGGTTTCTGTGGAAACGCCCGATATTAAGTCAAATCTCTCCAAAAACAGATGGCGATAATAAAAAAAATACCACTTAATTTGCTTTAACATCTAGTTGAAGGTTATAATCATATTTTATTCTGGATTATATACTCCAAAAATACAGTTTGATACTACACTAGCATAATTTATCTTTGTAGTAATACATTTTGGACATTAATAAAACATTCTCAATTACAAAAACAGCTACAGATTTTACATTGTTTCTTAGCAAATATTAGTTACTATAATTAAAAATTACAATAGAACACATTTATATATATGTATATAAACATATTGGTAATTCATGCATTAGCACAATCTTAAAGTGCTTAAAATGGTATAGCGTGTATAGAAAACAAGATTAGGAAGCAAGGAAATCCCATGTATACATATACACTTGCTTATATATCAATTATTGACTTATCCCACGATTCTTTGACAAATGTAACAACATAAGTATTAAGGGTTTCGGGTCGCATGTATTAACAAGGTTTCTGGATATTCTGAAATTAGGTATATGTTTCAACACTTAGTTAAGAATAACGATATGAAATGTGTTAAAGATTCACATTTAAATATAAAACGGAATTCATAATCAACTGATCCTGTTTGACACTTCGTGCATGTGTTGTCATCTCATGCATTTTATTCTGTGAAGATTATTTCTAAGCGGGAGACTGCAAGTTCTAAGCACGGTGATTGACCTATGCTGAATAAAAGAAATACCTAAAGGGGAAATATTTGCTCTAAAATAATTCAGATTTTATCAAATGATAAAGATGCTTTTTGCTTGTTGTATGATAATGAATTAGTTTGATTCTCAGATAAAATGGTGGATATGCAATGTAAAATGATAGCACTTGGAGATTTTTGCAGTGCTTGGAAGCTAAAAGTTAATATGAGTAAAGGTAAAATGGTGTGTTTTAGAAATGGGGGGTGGGGTGGGGGGGCTATCTAAGAAACTGAAAAGTGGTAGCTTAACAAAGAAGAGTTAAAGGTGTCAACATACTATGGGTATTTAAGACAATTTTTCTTCAAGGTTAAGCCAGTCAAAGAGTATGGAAAACAATCCCTTTAAAGCTATTCGAGTGATACACCAGTACAGAACTAGACATGTGTTCAGAATCCTTAATAAATTTTCTCATTCGCTAGCAATATGAGCATTGATGTAAAGATTAAATGCATTTTATTGTGTGGGGCTAAATATGGGGTGCTAAAAGGTATGAATTCACAGACAAAGTTCAAATTCGATCTTTTAAAATACTTCTAAGTATAGGAAAAAAAACTGTTACAGAAAATCGCTTCATTCTTGAGGAGATTGGTCGCTTCCTCTTGTGGGTAAAAACAAAATGCAGAGCAGATGGTGTAAACTATTTTCTTTAGATGAGGATAGACAAAGAAGTATTATAATACAGCAATGCTGTAGCGATATCACTCATAATGATCTTATCATGTTTCATATCCTCCTTACACCTTACAGTAGTTCTCCTTTTATTATTTTCCATGTTTCGTAATTTAGTTTCCTTACTTTAGTTCTCCTTTTATTATTTTCCATGTTTCGTAATTTAGTTTATTTTGTTATGACGTCGACACAAAAGGAAAAGCGGAAGTAAAAAGTCTCGCTCTCGACGGTTTGGGTTTTTGTCAACAAGGTTGAATAAAAAAAGCTTTTACAACTTAACAAAGAATTCCAAGTTTTGCTTATTGTAAGGACGCTTTGTTGGTGACCCCGACGTTAAGTAAACACGTCACAAGCAATAGATTTTTAGAATACAAATCTAGATCTAAAATACAGCTTACTAGCGCGAGTTAACCGACTAAAACACAGCCACTAAACCAAGGTTTAACACTACAGTCTACACTCCCTATACAGCTCCACACTAGATCTAGATCTAGGTCTATTCCTCAATTTTTCAACCTAATATCATAATTTTGACAGCTTTAAACCTTTAATCATGGAACTCGATGCTATCAAACAACTGACAGACGCAATCAGAGAGCAAACTCTTCACGCAACGCAGGCCACAACTACAACAGTTTCGTCAGTATCGGCAGTCGCCTTCAAGGCACCACAGTTTTGGCAAACAAACGCCAAGGCGTGGTTTATCCGCTTAGAAGCATCCTTCAATACACACACGCCACCGATTACACAGGACTTAACTAAGTTCCACCATGTGATTCAGCTCTTAGATTCTTTTACTGCACGCCGCGTCCAAGCAGTGAAAACCCGCCTCCGATAGGGAAGTATGACAGCTTAAAATCAACTCTCCTCAATGCCTATGAAGCGACGCGGCTTCAAAAAGACCAAGAACTGCTCAACCTCAATGGTTTAGGTGACCGCAAGCCATCAGAGCTTCTCCAACACATGCGGAGCCTTAACCATGACCCTGTAACACTTTACCGTGCCCTTTTCCTAAACCAATTGCCCCCTGATGTCCGCCGTATTCTGGCTCAAACTCCAGATGCGGACCTCGACACTCTCGCAAAGACAGCTGATGGAATAATGGACGTAGAATTTGCGGCTGCTGCAACGCTTTCCGTTCAAAATACTTACCCAATCGAGGCGACACAAGAGGAACAGGCTAACCCCGGTTATGGAGACGTCAACGCCCTCCAAAGGAATCAACGTTTTCGACAGAAGCATAGGACTACGACCCTTACCCCTACTTTTGTCTTATGCGAATACCACACCCGATTCGCTTCCGAGGCTAGATCCTGCGAGCATTTCGTCGACGGCCGACCTTGTGCAATGTCTCCACGTCCATCCAGCCAGGGAAACGACAGAGCCAGTGCAAAATAAAGGGCGCTACTAGCTTGATCAATGCACTTGCAATCTGTGCGGTCAACTCCAGTTCTATCTCGGTCAATGATATTATTTCAGGTCGTTCTTTCTTAGTAGACACTGGAGCGGAAGAATCTGTTTTTCCAGCCACAAATACGGATAAAAAAATCTCGCGGCCCCAATCTCATAGCAGCTAATGGGTCGGCTATAGCGACTTATGGGAAGCGACTGATTTCTTTGAAACTCAGCAAAACCACGCTATTCAAACAGAAATTCTGGATAGCTGACGTCACTCAGCCAATATTGGGGGCAGATTTTTTCACCAGCCACCGTCTTGCAATCGACCTCAGCAACAAGAGATTGGTTTCGCTGGATGGTGGCCTCATTGTCAACGCCAGGCCTACGCACTCACCACACCCGGGTATTCACAAAGTTCATTCCAAATATGAGGCAATTCTAGAAGATTTTCCGGAACTTTTAACACCCATCTTTCTGGAAAACAAGCATGGTGTCGTACACCATATACCAACATCCGGTCCCCCTGTTCACGCTCGCGCCCGCCGCCTCGATAACGACAAATTGTCTGCAGCAAAAGCTGAATTTGAGGAACTGGAGCGACTTGGCATTATTCGCCGCTCATCATCTCCTTGGTCCTCACCTCTACATATGGTAAGAAAGAGCAATGGAGGATGGCACCCGTGTGGTGACTACAGGTGGTTAAACGACGTCACCAAATATGACAGGTATCACCTTTCTCACATCCAGGACCTTAACAGCAATCTCCGTGGAAAAACTATTTTTTCAGAAATTGATCTTGTCCGTGGCTATCACCAGATACCTGTGGTGAGGAGGATATCCCTAAAACAGCTTTCATCACACCTTTTGGGCTTTACGAATACCTAAAAATGCCTTTTGGGTTAAAAAAAACGCGGCCCAAGCTTTCCAGCGGCTCATGGATGGTATTCTGCACGAACTCAACTGTTGTTTCGTTTATCTAGACGACATTTTGATAGCTAGCTCATCTCCCAAGGAACACGAGGCAGATCTTAGTTCTGTTTTCCACTTACTGGCTACTAATGATCTTGTCATCAACACACAAAAATGCATATTCGGGCAAGCTACAATAACATTCCTCGGTCATAAGGTTACCCCAAACGGCATCACACCAGTACCCGAAAAGGTCAAGGCGATCACCGAGTTCCCAAAACCTTACGATAAGAGAACCTTACAACATTTTTTGGGAATGCTGAATTACTACCTTAGATTCCTCCCTGGAATTGCCAAGCGCCTAGCACCTTTGACGGAAGCAACAAAGAGCAGAAGTAAAGTAATTACTTGGACAGATGATTGCCAGACCGCGTTCGAGGCAGCCAAATCTTCTCTAGCTTCAGCCACACTTCTCAAACACCCAGATCCGAAGTCTGAGACGCGATTATCGACTGACGCCTCAGATTCAGCAATCGGCGCAGAATTATCACAAAAACACCATGGCATGTGGAGACCCATCGCATTCTTTTCTAGAAAGCTGACATCGACACAAAGCCGCTACTCTACATTTGACCGAGAACTGTTGGCGATTTACAGCGCCATCCAACATTTTCGTTTCTTCTTAGAGGGTAGACCATTCTCTGTCCTCACTGATCACAAACCTTTAACCTATGCTCTTACAAGTAAGACAGCCAGGTCGCCACGACAAGAGCGACAGCTGTCTTACATTGCAGAATTCACAACGGGCATTAGATATATCAGTGGACCAAACAATGTTGTACCTGACGTACTATCACGTGCTCCCTGTACCGAGCAACCTATGGTGGCATCAGCATCGCTCATTCCCCCTATAAACCTCGCTCGAATGGCCGCGGAGCAACTTAGAGATCCTAAAGTGGCAGAATTGCGTAAACAAGCAGGTGCTCTAAAACTCAAAGAAATCAACCTCGGTGGTTACAATTTACTATGTGATGTTTCCACCTCTCGCCCACGTCCCATCGTCCCATCGCTCTGGACAAAGACAATTTTCGAAGCCATCCATAATCTTTCCCATCCTGGTCACAAACCCACCACACGAGCTATCTCAGCCCGCTATGTCTGGCCTGGACTTAAACGTGAAGTTAAAAATATGGTACGTGCATGTCATTCCTGTCAGGCAAGCAAAATTGGCAGACACATCAAAACTGCCCTCAACTCATTCGACCCCCCCGATCGTCGTTTTGGGGATATTCATGTAGACCTTGTGGGACCTTTTCCCCCATCAGAAGGCTGCACATATTTGTTCACCATCATCGACAGGTTCACCAGATGGCCCAAAGCAGTGCCAATCAAAACGCTGAGGCAACAACATGTGCCAGGGCTTTACTTCGGAACTGGATAGCACGGTTTGGTGTACCGGATTCAATCACATCGGATCAAGGTCCACAATTCACAAGTAGTTTATGGCGTGAATTGCACAACGTCCTTGGCTGTAGTCCCAAGCATACCACGGCATACCATCCGCAGAGCAATGGCATGGTCGAGCGTTTTCACCGCAGCTTTAAAGCTGCACTCAAAGCCCGGCTCCTTGGACCTGGCTGGATAGATGAACTGCCTATTGTTCTCCTGGGTATCCGTTCGACGTGGAAAGAAGACCTTGACGCTGCACCCGCTCTGCTAACATATGGCACGAATTTGAGAATACCCGGTGATTTTTTCCCGTCAACTTCGGCCGAAAGAATTTCACCAGGCAGCATTTTTGTTCGTGATCTACAAGAAAACTTTCGCAAGTTATCGCCGCTTTCTCCGGTTCATCATGGTACAGCAAAAACATACCTGCCACGAGATCTCATGTCAGCGGAACAGGTTTACGTGCGCCATGATGCACATCGTGGTCCCTTGATCCGACCCTATGACGGACCTTTCAAGGTTTTATGTCGATCTAATAAACATTTTGACATTTTACGAAATAATAAACCCACACGAGTGTCAATAGATAGACTCAAACCTGCCTATTCTACCGACCCTAAGTTTCCTCCCACGACCGTGCAGCCTCACGCCCAGACCCCGCATCCACACGCCCAGGCTCCACGAGTAGATGGCAATGCTGGAGGTGAAACAATCTCAGACACTCAGTCGAATACAAGATCGGGCAGAACCATAAAGAGACCAATTTGATACAGAACCATTCTTAGCGCTCGATCGTTTTGACTCATTTTATGTA
>BMAT01004771.1:773591-783856 GCA_019649035.1 Elysia marginata
CTACTACTACTACTACTACTACTACTACTACTACTACGAGTCCGACCACCAGTGCGACAGTGGGACCTCACCAAACGGGAAATGTCCGTAGAAGATGATTATCTCTCTGAATTGCCGGGTTTCCCAATTTTCCGAGCTACTTAACATATCAGTTTCAACTCAAGCCACGTTAATCAGTGACATGTCTAAAACTTCTTTATCAGATCATATGTTTGAAATACTTTAAAGGCATGAAATTAGCATTGGAGAGGAGTAGGCTTTTTAGTGGAAATGCCCGAAATGTGTGCCTTTAGTACGATTCGAACCTTCGACTTATAGATGCTTCGGCACCCACTGCCTTGCCACTTAGAGAAACATAGCTCATACCATGTTGCCACTACGTTCCTTAAAAGGCTGCCTCCACTATTTATCCTTATCTTTACATCTATGAAATCATAAATGGATGAGAAAAATTTCGCTGCAATGAATTATTTTACAGTCAAAATTCCGCTCTTTTATAAGTCATGGAGCAGAATTACAAAGATCACCATGTCGTGCATGGCCGTGCACTCGTTAGCATTCTTATGGCATCGCAATAGGCTAAATTGTACCTGTGTAAGTAGTTGTTGCGTCAGCAGGTTGGACATCATGTGATTTGAACGCAAATTTTGAGTAAACAATAAGTTAGTCGTAGCTGCCATAAACTCGTTCGTTAAGCATGCTGTGGAGATGGTTCGTTATTTCAGAGGAGAAACATAGCAGCGACAGATAACAACCACCGCATGCAGCAGTACTTGATCTAGCTTACACTTACAGCTACGATATCTACATAGCATGAAGTGACGCATTCAACTGACTGTCGACGCCTACATTTGTCGTCTAAAAAAGGCAACGTTTCTCTCTTTTCCTAAATATACATGTCAGTTTCACAAAGGCTTGTCGGGTCCTTCTTGACCAGAAGAGCAATTTATAAAGAAATAAATCCGTTTCTTTAAATTTTTTTCTCATTCACCAGAACTCCTAATTATCATGATTCCCGATTCTGAGGTAGTTCTGTAATACTCAGATACAGTTCTAAGAACAATTAATTTTGCTGGTTTTTTTAAATCATTCTCCAAAACATAGTGCTGTCAACATCGTAAGCGCCTGCCAGCAATAAAACGAAGCATGGTCCCCATCTTTCTATAAATAGACAACGTGGGTTCTTACGTATCCTCATTAATGACGGACCTATTCTTCCCTTGCAGATTTGGTGTGAACATGGGTTATTTCGGCATGACCTACAACAACGCCGAGCTGGCTGGTAACCGCCATCTAAACTTCTTCCTGGGCTCTATTACTGAGACAATTGCCTACATACTCGGCGCCTTTGTTGTTGTAAGGTAAGAATCTTTCATGTGGAATGGGTCTGGTTATCGCTAGCGCTTGTTGGCTTTTTTATCATCTAATGGCGAAGTTCATAGTTTTATCACATTGATACCAAAGTTCATGATCCTCATAAGAATATGAAATATCAGCATCTTTATTGTATCTCATCCATATCATCCTCACCGAAATCATCATTATCATCACAATCAGTGCCACTAACACGATCATCAGCTTTATTGTAATCATCGTTGTCGGCGGTTGTGGCGTTGCCCTCTTCCTATTAAAAGTTAAGCTCACTATTATTTTATACTATATTTTAATTATCATTTATCACTTTCATCAAGGCCACCTATATCTGTCACCGCGGAATTT
This sequence comes from Elysia marginata, assembly GCA_019649035.1. NCBI lineage: Eukaryota > Metazoa > Mollusca > Gastropoda > Plakobranchidae > Elysia > Elysia marginata. Next base: position 775,311 of record BMAT01004771.1, read on the forward strand.
TGCACCAAAATATATCCCAAATTGTGCATCTAAGAATTGTACCAACTTTAAATGTAGCAAGCACTCTTATTTAAAAAAACAGAGCAAAGGATTTCGATTTAAAACAAGACCGGTGAATGGTCACTCAATTTTGGTACAGTTGAAGAACATGTACAAGTGGCATGTTTTTCACTGAAATTCCAAATATTTTCTTTCTATAGCTTCTATAAGTTTCTTAAAATGCTTACCTGTATCATATTAATTAAACGAAATAATACATTTCTTGAATCACTTTGACAAATGTACCGTTATACGCAATAATGAGAAAGGCTGCAGTGAGCAAATAAAAAAGTAGATGCAATCTAAACAGCGTCTCAGTTCCAGTTACAGTACTATAAAAGTATTTTGCGAATTGGATAGCAGCTCTTTGCAAAGCAGTAGTCAAAATTGGAATTTAAAAATTCTATTTTATTACTTTTTTGCTCAGTTTGTTTTTGAACATAGGAAAAGCAACCACTTTTATTTCTGCAGTATTCTTATATGTAAAAAGAATTACTATTAAAAAACACTAGAAAAACTTACACTATCGCTGAATAAAAATTATGCATTCTTTTGTTAAGTTGAACAGTTTTTCAAAAATTAAAACTAAAATTTAAAAGCACCCAGAATAGCCCAATAACTAACTTTAAAATTTAGAGTCATACTAATACAATCGAGAGACCAAGAAAAATTAGATTGTGAGAGTAAAAAGCAGTCCAAAAAAAAAACGATTGAAAGTGTCAAATTTTTTACTGGTAAAAAATGATAAATAATGTGCTAGGCATGCCTTTTGTGCCATATTTTCTTCATTTATTACAGTGGTGTCGTGACATTCGGCAACAAGTTTCCATTATTATGCAATCTCACTTCTCTCCAAGCCATATGCAATTATTACGTTACACCCGGGGTTAATGGCTAAAAGGTCCCATATAGATGTGTTCTTCTTCTTCTTCTTCTTCTTCTTCTTCTTCTTCTTCTTCGCCTCTCAGCATTCAGGGAGGCACAGGCCGCCAACATAGGTTTCCCCTACATCTTATCTCGTACTAACTCTTTGGGTCATTCCCATATCTTCTCTTCGGTTGTCATCTCCGCCTCAGTTTCTCTCCTCCACTTCATTTTTGGCCTCTTTCTGTCTGTGCGGCTATGTAGGTTTTATAGCAAGCTATGCCTAAATGCACTGCCTTAATTTCCTTAAAGTGTGTCCAATCCATCTCTACTTTCTTTGGCTGTTGCTGTGTCCTTGCCCACAAGTCTAATTTACTGTAGATTTCAGGCCAATGGTATGATTGGTCTTATACATCTGTAGTGTTGACTTGTTGGTTTACCATGTCTCAGATCCGTAGAATAAGACTTAAAGACCTTTATCTTTGTCCTTTCCTTGATGATCTTACTGGACCATATAATCCTCAGGATTAAGAAGACCAGACGTGCTTTCTGTATTCGTTTCTCTATACCTTCCTCTACTCCTCCCTCTTTGTTAATAGTACTTTCGAAGTAAGTGAAACTGTAAACGTCCTCTAATTCCTCATCCTCCACCTTAACTGGTCTGTGGTTTTTAGTTTTAATTTGAGAACATTTTTTTCGTGCTTTTGTTAATCTTAAGCCTTAGACTTTTGAAGTTGTGTTCTGGGTGGCAGTTTTCTCCTGTGTTTGTTGGTGGTTGTGGAAGAGCAACGCAATATCGTCAGCAACGTCTAAGTCCTCGAGTTGATTTGCTAATGTTTGTTGAATTCCTTGCTTTGTCTCTCATAATCCTTCTCATAATTATAGTCAACATCCAGCAGAAACAGTAATGGTTATATACTTATAAGAGGCAGTTCTGTTTTACTCCACTCTTAATACCAGACTGATCTGTTTAATCTTCTGTATGAATTATTCTTGCTGTTGTGCTTCTGGTCTGTGAACTTTTGCGAGACTCCAAAATGTCTTAACAATTTCCATAAACTTTCCTTATCCACACTGCCAAATGCCCTCTCGAAATCGACATAGTTCGCATACAGAAGTGAATTCCACTCGAGGGCTCCACACTTTCATTTATAACATCTCCTAGTATTCCACCTGGCCCTGACGCCTTTTTGTTTCTTAGTTTCTTGAACGCTCCTACAATTTCTCCTGGTTTCAAAGGAGGTTGCATAGTTATTTCAAGATCCGCTGCTGCTAGACGAATATTTGACGAATTATCTTTTGATGGGAGGGTCAGCAACTCCACATAGTTCTCTTTCCATCTGTTCTTTTGCTCCTTTTACCTTGTCAACAGTTTTCCACCCAAAGCTCTTATTGGTTTGTCTCTTGATTGGATCTTTTCTGAAAGCCTCTTAGTGATGCTGAAAAATTCTTGTAGTTTTGCTCTTGTCTTCTTGCAAACTTTGGTTCACTGCTTTATCTTTTTCAGCAAACCTTTGTTGTGCTAGTGCCTACTTCTCGTACATCTAAGTTCGGCTCACGGCGCACACTGCTCAGTCTTCATTTTTTTTTAGAAAATGAAAACCAAACAAAACAACTCTGCCGAAATCATCGCAGTCGCCATCGAGGTTATTGCTGCTGTCATATGCTAGTTCTGGATACAATCTTTTTCTTTCTTTTTTGTGTTATTCTTTTTTCTTGTCCGCTAGCCTTTTTCTGTTATACTCTTGAAAGCCTAGAAATCTCGTCTGCAAGAATATTTATATTCACAACCACTGCTACAAAAGTTGTCCTTACTTGTATCCAAAAATAACATCCAATCAGCTTAGGGTTACCCGATCCGCATTCAGAGAGGCATTCCCGTGTGGGGCTGTTCCATACTGAACCTCTCGTGGGTGTAAAAATGAAAAAGTTGTGCCCTTCAACAAGCTCTTTTGTGAGGTGGTGAGTTCAGCACAATAATTCTAGGTTGCCTACAGTGCAGATTTTTAATTTAGATTATTTGTGAATTTGTTTATTATGTAAGAAATTACTCTTCACTACCCCTAATTTCGACAGTAACGCTTTTCATAATTAAAAGTAATGCATCAATAGATTGGGAATTTTTTTTCTGCAAATCAGATCAATTTGTTACCTGATCCATGAAATTTAGGTTCAGCTAAGATGGCGCCCCAATTTACACTGAAACCTAAACCGGTGTTTTATTCTTGTATGTCAGACTTCTTAAATTTCTAGAATGTAAAAGAGCTCTTATATCGTAACACCAAGTTAAGCGCTTCCTGAACCACGCACCATCTGATACGACATTTGGCTTAATTTGGATGTAACACAGACCAACGATAAAAGCATAGCTTTCTCTGTTCAGTCAAACCTTCGCTGATCAATGCTGAAGTTTTCAACGCATTTTTCATTAGCTATGTAATTTTATCCCAACGTTTTTACGATCATCAACTATGCAACTTTCACTTAAAATCGGCAAATACAAATTTTGCTGCCGTGTCGCGGCTTGTACCAAAATTTGCAGCCGCAACCGTGCAAAACCTTGGAGTGGCAACAGCCATAATATCACCATATTAAAATAGCACCCCTTGATTTTTGTCTCACAAGGTTTGGAAGGAAAAGAAGCCTGTTCGCCTGTCTACTGCTTGGATCGTTATGTTGCCTCATCTCTGGCGTGATCACAAGATCTGGAGGTTTGTTCCCAACTCATTGTCTCATTGTATTATTTCATATGAAGGAGTAGAGGGGATCATAAATGATGTTGGTTGAACTTAAAACTGTAGAAAAACGTATTGTTCGTCGCTTTCATTATATGATAGACTTGAACTTGTAAAAATGTAATAAATGTCGTGAAAAAAACAAACTATTTAGTAGTATACTGTACAATGGCCAAATTTGAGGGGGATGTCTAACTGTCAAAGACGCAACGGAACTTTCACAACTCGGATGGGCACGATTAATCTGGCGGTGTAGACATACACTCCTACTACTACTGCTCAACATATGAAAACTTTGAAGAAATCGCAAGTTGGAAAGCCTTTTTCTATCTGAAGTGGGTTTATATACCTTGTAGGAAATATTCCAGATTCAAGATTCAATAATGCTTTACTGTCCTCTTCAGGTTTTTCTTTTTGGTCACAGCATCAATACATATAAGTGAGTGAGACAAACAAAAGCACTAAGATAATGAGAAAACATGCTAAAATTACAGTAATATCTTTTGACAAATGCTCAAAAGAGTCGCTTTGAGAGGCTAGGCAAGGACCTTTGCCATGAAACTCCTTTTTAAGGAGCGTAGTGGCGACATTGTTTAAGCTATGCTTCTCTAAGTGGCAAGGCGGTGGTTGCCGAAGCATCTATAAGTCGAAGGTTCGAATCATATTAAAGGCACACATTTCGGGCATTTCTACTAAAAAGCCTACTTCTCTCCCCGCTAATTTCATACCTTTACAATATTTCGCTCATAATGTTAACTGCATCATCAAATAATAAGAATGTATATGTTTTCTTCCTTTATTGTATCTATGTCTCTCCCATTTCTTTCTTTCTCTTTCTCTCTCTATCTCTCTCTCTCTCTGTCTGTCTGTCTCTCTCTCTCTTTCTCTCTTTCTGTCTCTCCCCCCCCCTCTCTCTCTCTCTCTCTCTCTCTGACATGTGTTTAATGATACTGCAGTAGACGTGCAAACAAAAATTAATGTCTTGCGCAGTATTGTAAACCTTGGGTTCTATAAGTCGAAGGTTCGAATCATACTAAAGGCAGACATTTCGGGCATTTCCACTAAAAAGCCTACTTCTCTCCACTGCTATTTTCATACCTTTACAATATTTCAATCACTTGGGTTCTCTAAGTAGATCTTAAGAAAACGAAAATGGTAGTTTTAAGAATAGGCGGATTATTAAAGTCCTTTAGAGAAATAGTTTTACAACGAAGAAAAAATACCCATTGTTACCTATTGTAGCTACCTGGGCATAATTATCTAGTCTGCTATGGAGAAGCTGTATTGAAAACCTTTGTAGTGAATCAATTGTACTTATCTAGAATAAGGAGTCTAAAGGTTAACCAATGTTTTATTGCACAAATTTTATTCCACATTTTTTTTTCATTAAACCTTTGTTAGGTTGCCGGTGGGAAATTTGGAGGCTCAGAAGGTCAGATCGGATTGAGAAAATGCACATAAAATTTTGTAGGCTAGTATCAAACATAGGTAGGACAACTGAACATGCTCTTGTACTCGCTGAATGTTGTAGGCACCATTTATTAAACGTATCATTATACTAACAATCAAATATTGGCTTAAAATTCTATTAATGAATGAAGATACGTATGCTAAGAAAAGCTACTAACAGTGTATTTTTCTGGAAAGAAATGGACGAGCGAATTTGGCCGAAGGCAAAAGAAAATTACTATGCAATCTAATAATATTTTTGGCCCGTGTGGAAGAAAAGCTTTGCGATATAACCTATCAAAAAATCAGATCTAGCATAAGAGCTTATTTCCTCAGATTACTTTGACTATCATCCCACATTCGAGCCCTGTCCATATCTGAGTTTAATCTATTCCTATACATCTAGATGCGTTTTAGCATTGTTAGGGACGCCTAGTACGGTCGTAAACTAAGGTTGGATATTATTTATGTATTTATTGCTAGAAAACCTTTGTCCAAAATGAATAGCATGTGTTATTTCGGTTTTCTAAATGTGCCGGATTTAGACAACGCTACCTTTGAGAATTTTCTGCTGTTATCACCGAAGGAAAACCTGACTTACCTAAGTATAACATGAATATTACCTTGCAATGATGAATCATGTCCAGTATATGTCATTTTATTTTTAAATGAAGTGTTAGTGGACATTAAAGACACATAAATAACCCGCTTTTGAAATCAATAAAGTTTGTTCAAATCAAAATAACCCTCTCTCTCTCTCTCTATCTCCTCTCTCTCTCTCTCCCCCCTCTCTCTCTCTCTCTCTCTCTCTCACTCTCTCTCTCTCACTCTCTCTCTCTCTTCTCTCTCTCTGTCTCCCTCTCTGTCTGTCTCTCGCTCTTTTCACCACCCTCGCAGTGAAATAGCAGTAACGGTAGAGACCAAAGTGGGCGTAAGATTTTTTGTGGCGCAAGTCTATTCGTTTATTTGGCTGATCATATTTTTTGGTGATAAAAAAAAATTTATTGTTTCTATAGATATGCAAGATTGTTTTCCAACCAAGGGTTGAGAAGATAAACGACCTAGTTTTCGTTTTAGCTTTTAAGCTGGTCCAGGCGCAATTTGTATCAAAATTCGATGATAGAAGTTTAAAGGTAATGGGGATAAATTGACTAAAGTCTTACAAAGGAATATTAATTGTCATATAAACCAGCTTTTGAAGTAGAATATGCGGGGGGAAAAGAGAAAGAACCAAACGGGTCGGCTTTTCTTTTCAAAGACAGAAAAAGAATTACACGATCCGGTTCTGTGAAATAGAGAAAAAGAAAATAACACGCAGGACATTTTCAAGAAAATATGACACGAGAAATGTGTGGACGACTTCAATCAAAAGAGGAAAAAAGAAAGGCATGGAAATTTTTTTACGGATAGAGAAAGGAAGAAGTACACCGATAATTTCCATGAAAACAAAAACCTAAACCTGGTGCCAAATAAAATAATCCTCACTAAGTTTTTTGGCTGAGTGTGTCGTAAAGCATTTTGTCATCTACAGCTTCTACTTCTTTCTTGAAGTACCAGTAAATTTTTTTAATGGGCACAATAAGATGTTGCGCTTTTTCAATCTAGAGAGAGAGGGAGTATTGTTTCAATAAACGTGTATGTTATGATTGTACTTGCACTTGTCTTTTCAAGTACGCTAATTTTTTCGTGTGTATAGTGCACTATGTTAATTGCATATAGAAATTTGCTACTGCTAAACAAGGACAGTATGCACATGTGGACAATAGAAGTTCATCTTAACATACCTTATCTTATCTTATGTATTCCCTAGGGATTAACGACATCTTAGTAACAATCTTCTCTGTGTTGGGTCGATTCGCCATGGCTGCGTGTTATTGTGCGTCGGACACTTTCACTGCCGAGTTATTCCCCACGATTGTAAGGTCAGTGCTAGTGCTAAGTCGGTAAGTGTTATCTAATTAAATCCTGTGGAAACCGAGAAAGCTTAGGCTACCATAGTGTATAAAACGGTTGCAGCGATAAATAATAATGCCAATTGTTATCAATTTCCGAACTTCTTTTTTAATCGTTCATAGGGAAACAATATATGTTTGCCAATATAATTAGAGACCATCGAGTTTCGGTAAGATTTTAAAGGTAAGTAATTAAATGCTGTAAGCCACTAAATTCTAGTAAAATTTGCAGGCTTTCAAATGTTATAAAACAAAAAGACTAAAGCATACGCGTTACTAGATTAAAGAGCTCTTTGTAACATTTAATAAGACTTGAGAAGTTGTACCTGCATAAAAATGGGTTAGACTTGAAGAGAACTAAATAATAGTAAAACTTTAGGAAATCTCAAGTTTTGCTCCTCTCAAGTAGACTCTCTGTGTTCTACATATTTGGTTTTACTTAAAAATTTTCTGGTCAAGGAACTTTGGCCTAGGCTGTGTTGGCACCACCAAAATTGAGATCTATATTGTTGCTATCGGTTACATTCTGACATTATTGGTTTTCATTTATTACCTGGCAGTCCATCTATTTTGCTATGTTTCATCATAACTTTTCTTTTTCTCCTTCTGTTCCAAACTCCTTATTTTGCCCCGTCACACTGTGGTTCATCTGTGTCTCCACAATCCCTCCCTTTTCATTCCATTCATCAACTATCGCGATACGCGCCTTTATTCTTTTCACAGTCTTCCTTACCTCTGCCCATTATTGTGCGGCATGTGTGTAAAATACCTTTATTCCCTCTCTTTCCGTTCCTTTTCCTTTTTAAGTAAGTTCTAATTTAAGATTTGTTTTGGATAGATTAACAATAGGTAGCAATCATCGACCCGTTATGTTTCGGCCAAAAAGATCGTAATCTCGTTAGAATAGATCTAAGATACTCTAACCTACTAATAATATTAATTTTATACTCCTCTTTATATCTTTGCAACCTATTATCTCTTTAACGTTTCCTCTATTCTGGCATCTTCCTATTCTTGATCCTAGTAATATCTCTGATGGGAATACTTCAAAGACTCTCTTTCCTTGGCTCCTATTTGACTTAAAAAATATCTGTACCCTACCCGTTAGAAATGAGTGTAAACGTTTAATGAGCCTTCTCAGGAAAGCCATTCTTCATGTGGACATAATACAAAGAAAATGTCTCATCTACATCAGGTAGCCAAGTCTAAACTATTTACCTCAATATCAGGCACGACATGTTTGACCTGAACCCTTTTCTTCAGTGCAAAACCGAGAAGAAAGATTGAAGAGGCTTTAAAAATAACGAAACAGGCACTGTTTTGTATAACACATGGCCTCAGCAAATCCCTTGCTTAAAAAAAAAACAAACCTACGAGGAATTTATAAAAATTAGACTCGAATATTTTCTTAGCACTTTCAAAAGTGACTTGCTTTCACTAAAAAAGTCTAGACGTAAATGTTAACCAATCTCTTTGGTTATCTGTTGGTATTAACACCTTCAGGTCT
>BMAT01004771.1:803895-815740 GCA_019649035.1 Elysia marginata
AAAATGACCAGATCTTGGTGCATGTCACTAAACTGATGCATTACCCTACCTATCAACACAAAATTTGGGGTTTTTTAGCCATTTTCCTAATCCGCAACAGTTGGTAAAAAAAATGTAGGATTGTCTTATTTGGGATAATTTTAAGTATTACTATTAGTCTATTATCAATGTGAAATATTTATTTGTTATGTTTCCAGGAATGGGCAACAATGCAAAGATTTGCATAGAACCAACTGCGTTTGAATGGTATGGCTGGTACAAAAACTCCATGCCAGTGTGGCTCAAGCCAAGCCATTTAGCTCAGAGTGGCTTCAGTATCGATGTAGATCACAAGTAAGTTTCGGGTACCAGTAGTTTGTTTGGTGTCTCACATTACCATATGATGAAAGATATAAGATCTATATTTATTGAAATTAGTGTAAAAAGTCAGTTTTTCTTCATAATTATTTCTTTATAGCAGTGTTGGAGGTTATGAAAAAAAAGCCTGAAAACAAAGGCTGAGTGAATCCATCTAGAAACTTTTCAATATTAACAGTTGATTCTGAACTGACAAGATGCAAGTTTGCAGCTTCAACAGCCATATTGAGAGACTATAAGAAAAGGCAGCATTCTAGATTTAAAAATAACTAGCATATGGGTTCACTGACATACTGGTTTGGAACTCTATTGCTTTCGGTCCATCAGAAAATATTAGCCTTTAGTTGAAAAGGGATTGAGATGCTGGTAGAGACTCAATTCTAAAGGGTGATGGTTTTTGCATGCATAGTCTATGAGTCCCTTTTTATACATTGTGGAGGCTAACTCTCCCAACATATCTACTGAAGCACCAAAGTCACTTTTTTCACATCTGCTTGCAGTGAAACTGCACAGAGTTATGACAGCTTGTGTTGTTACTTCCGCAGCTAGTGGCTTGTTACTTTGTGTTTCTGGTCCTGTTTTAGCTTCCTGTATATCCGGCAGGTTATAAAAAATCTTTCTTTTTGCATCTCATCTTTTGTATTAAAAAAAAGAGTTATAATATCTTCATACAAAACTATGATAATTTCATGAAATTTTTAGCTTTCAGAAGCTCTGAAAAATGTCCTGGATTGTGAAAGCTGTGACATTTGACTCATTTACACTGGTTGCGAGACATTTGTGGTGCAAGATATTCAGACAGAAAAGAAAGCAGCCACTTAAACAAACATACCCAAACTTAAAGCAGCCGTTGAGTTATCTGCAGTATGATCTTGTTTTTTTTATTGTTTTGTTTTGTTTTGTGGGGTTTTTTTGTCTCAGAACCCTTTTTTTTCATTAAGATTACCTTTGGGTTTTATTAGTTCAGGTTTCATCATAGGCCTATTTGTTTTCAATAAAAAGAATTCTACATATTTTGAATGTGTCCTTTCTTTTTTTTTCACCTTAGACCTTTTGTGGGATTAAAAGATTTGCACCTTGATGAAACTGTTGGGGAGTATTATGACCGCTGTCACAGGCTGGCAGAGCACATTCTCAAGAGACATGACGATGATGGTAAGGTTCTAGCTGGTCTCATCATAGTTAGCTTTTCATGTTAAGATATCATGCCAGGGATACCAAATGTCAGGCTTATAAAGGGTCTTTTTTTAATCCATCTATTATTTATCGCTCACTTGTGTCTAATGACACTTCTTATATATTTGATCCAATGCTTGACTCATTTTCAATTTTTTTTTCTTCAAAAACCATTTGCCATCTCTGGCCTGCTATTGGAAAATTGGGACAAATGGGAGCGTAACATAAAGCATTTCAAGATTTAGTTAACTGCTTAGACATACAATTATTTTCTACCTTTGAACTTTGACTTTTTTCACAGGCGATATTCTCATAGTGGCCCACGCCGGCAGCTTGGATACATTCACGAGGCGCCTGCTAGGCAAGCCAGCTCGTAACTCTCAGGAAATGCATAACATCCTGTCCAGCTTCACCTACTGCTGTCTGTGCTGCATTGCTCAGGATCCTGTCACATCACAATGGAGCCTGGTGAAACCACCAATCCCACCCTTGCATGATTTTAACTGGAAAGCTCTTCAATGATGACCCCTGGTGATAACGATTGTGATAATTGTACTCTTAATGGTAGTTTGAGTTGCTCTTAGTCTTACTGTTGGAAGATTACAACTGTTATAATTAATTTCAGAATTTGCTTTTTTTTATGTATAACTTAAAGATGAGAGGCACATAGAGTTATTTATTAGACTTGAAGATGTCGGATAATTTAAAATTCTCAAAAACTGGAGTTTTCTAAGTCTGAGGCTTACTTTTCTTTTTTGGCTTTGTTAGATTTGAACTCATAGTTGTAGGTTAACAAAGTTCAGCTATCTTAATTTGAAGTTTTTATAGTGATCTAAAGAGGTTTCTCTCTCTGCTCCCTAGAAGTTTCAGGTTTTCAAAGCATGAAAGGCTTACAATTAACAGTCACTGCACTAAGTTGCCACCCAAGAACCAGCACATGGCATCGTTTTACATTTTCATGCATAAGGTCAGGGGGAAAGATTTAGATGCTTTTATAAGAAATAGATTAGAGACGAGGATTAGGTAAATAATTTGAATCAAATACAAACATGAAATATTATTTCTTTTCCTTTTTCATGCATGTGTTTGTTTATTTACTCAATATTCAATCAAAATCAAATACTACTTGTGCTTGGACTATGCAGATGATACTGCCCTGTACACCAGAAAATATGAAAACAATGAATATACGAAAGGCTTTAAATAAAAAAGGACTGGAAAAGAACATGAAACTAAATGAAAAGAAAACAAAAGTAAAGCACACTGGAAAGACAAATTTCAAACCGATCAGTATTGAAGGAGAAGAGTTAGAAAAAGTTCATATATTGGCCCCTATAAAATCAGATAGCAGTCATTGTATGAAAGACATTACCGGAAGCATTGCAATGGCAACATGGGAAGAAAATTGAGCTGAAATATATTGGAGAAGACAAAGATCTGTCAAACATATAAAGATAAAAATTATTAAAGCCATAGTCTAGAGCACTATGAGGTATGGAGCGGAAAAGTGGACCCTAAAATGCAGACAGACAAAATAGTGAAGTTGCTGAAATGTGGCTTTATACTAGACTTCTGAGCATAAGCTGGAAAGAAAAACGCACAAATGACAGCATCCTAAAACAGCTAGGTGTCAAATGCAGCAGTAGTCAAAAAAAAGATGGCGTGCTTTGGACACACAGCGAGATGTAGATGTCCTCTGACCACGGACTTAATGCAGGGAAAAATGGAGCAAATGAGGAAAAGTGGCAGAGCAAAAGCAACATACTTGGTCAACATCAATGACTAGACAGGAGGCTCAACAGCTGAGTCTTTTTATGTAGCTCTCAACAGATACAGTTGGAGAGAAAGAATCTGGCAGGCAGTGCAAACAGCAAACGCGCCAAAAGTTCAGGGTCAGACAGCACTCAGGCAGACTGGGACCAGACAGATGGCGCAGGATGAATGAAGGAATGACTCCTATTTTTTCTTTGTTATATTTACACTTTGTGTACCCTATATGTATTATATAATTGTCCCTGAACTTATATCACACCTGGAATTGACCTTTTATTGTGCATTTCCTAGACAGTAGGCCATTGAACTTTTAACTCATATATGACTTTTTTTTAAAGATCTTGTGATAAAGTTCTATGTGGCTGAAGTTAACAGGGTTTTCATACATGTTTTAATGGTTTTGAACAGGATTTATTGTTTATATAAGAGACCGGTCAAAGTGTCCTATCTGATTGAGGTTTCACATGCTTTTGATGTCCTGAATCCCAGTTCTTGTATATCGATAAACATTAAGTACATGAAATATTTTTGCACGTGAAGTGAAAATCTCTCGAGAAAAAATTTGTCTCATGCGAAAATTTCACTGTTTGCCTCCAATTTTGAAATACGTAGATTGTTATGGAAAGCTTTTTGTCTGAAAAGGATTTAGAAGTAGTTTGTTGTTTTTGCTTAAATTTTAAGTTAGCGTTGGAGATGTTATTCTTTCACTTTTAATCTACTTCAGATTTTTTTTTCTTCTTAGGGGTCTCAGGTGTTCTTTTATTATTATGATACATGATAAAGAAATTTTGTTTTCAAGCTATGGTCAGATTATTTTTTATTACTAGTTTACACAATCATCCCTGAATATCCTGGTTCAAATTTAAGCGTATTTTTCTATGTGTCTTCATATCAGTTGTTGTGCTCAATGTTCCGATCCCAAATTGACACAGAACCCGGTGTCTCAGTGACATGTCAAATTTTTTCAACTCAAAAATTACTTGCCATCCTTGTGTGATATGACAGTGGAGTTATTGCCCCATTTAAAGTGATTGTTTTCAAAAAGCAGTATGATGCATGGTACAAGGTTCGATCTTATTTATGAAATGCATGAAGGTTTAGTTGTTAGAAAAGAGCCGTTTTTTCCTATATCGTTTCTGAATGTTTTAAAACTTTTATTCTTTTTTCTGCTCAAGCAATGAGTAGAGTAATAATGCTTCATGGTGTTGCATTAGGATTGGCTACAACTAGTTGGAGTATTTCCTTTGTTCAGTTGCCAAACGTTTCCTTTCTTTGTGGGCTCTGAGTAACATCTTGGTGTTTGCTGTAAGTTAATGCTAGCAACGTTTGTTAGACATCTACCTGAAACAAAATTGTACGACTGAAATATTCATTTAATATTCTACTGTTTACTACTTTATCTTTTCTTCGTATAACCACAGTTAACATTCCAATGATCCTTTAGACCCTGGGCAGAGAGAGTTCTATAAATTGCCCTCTTATTTTATTTAGTTGTCTGCAGTAAATAGCAGTGCTTTCATGTAAGACAATTTTTAGCCAATGGGCTTTGTTTTATACTATGTGGAATTTTTAACACTTAAGTGCATGCACATACTATATCTCCCTAATAGCTTTGTATTTATACAATGTTATGTTGTATGGTTAATTTCTGTCAATTATGAAGCCATAACTAGAGAGGATTTTCACTCAATTTTACTTAACTTTTAGAAACTTTTGATTGTTGCTTTTAACACAGAACCTTTTCTATGATCTAAAGACTAATGATGAATGGATTCATGAATGTATAAAAAAATGGAATAAAAAGAGTTAAACCTAAAGATAGATACTTGTGCCTCCAGGAGAGTTTTGTAATATCATAGAAAAGTATGTTGTGTAACACAGCATCAAGCTTTTATATTTGTTACTGTATGAGCCCTTTGCCTTTTTTTGTTAAAGAAATCATATCAATTATAATTTTAATCCAAGAGTTGACATTTTTTGCTCTTGTTTACCCCATTCCTGCCGTTAGTTCCAAGCCGTTTCCATTTGCCATTTAATTGTTTTGGTATTGTTTGTATTTCATTTATTGTTTTTCTCACTATTGTATTTTTAAATCTTGCAGAAATGGAGAGAACAACTGAAATAGATTTTTTCCTTGAATCTCAGTTTTTTTTTGTTCCATTCCATGATGTGTTGTTATCTCTTTACCTTAGAAGCTTAGGTACAGGTACAAAACTGCAATGAATTGCTCAAAATAATGTTTAAAGGGAAATTGAATGTATCAATAAAAGGAATACAAAGAGTTAAACCTAAAAATAGATACTTGTGCCTCAAGGAGAGTTTTGTAATATCATAGAAAAGTATGTTGTGTAACACAGCATTAAGCTTTTACTTTTGTTACTGCATGAGCCCTTTGCCTTTTTTTTTTGTTGAAGAAATCATATCAATAGTAATTTTAATCCAAGAGCTGACATTTTTCGCTCTTGTTTACCCCATTCCTGCCGTTAGTTCCAAGCCATTTCTATTTGCCAATTAATTGTTTTGGTATTGTTTGTGTTTTGTTTATTGTTTTCCTCAATATTGCATTTTTAAATCTTGCAGAAATGGAAAGAACATCTGGATAGATTTTTACGATCAATCTAATTTTTGTGTAGTTCCTGTTCTACAATGTGTTATCGCTTTATCTAACAAATGTAGGTGCAGGTACAAAACTGCGATAAATTTCTCATAATAATGTTTGAAAAAATGAAAAAAAAATTTTACATAAATAAATAAATTGTACTGTTGTTTTTGTTACTCATCCTTTCTTACTTATGAATGTGTGACGCTTATGGTGGTAATTATTGTTGTTGGTAGCAGGTTGTAAATAAAAGAAGCATATAAGTCAAATTAAAAAGATTTCCTAATTGTATGAAATTTTCATCTTCTTTTTTTTCGCTTACAATTAGACAAGACTTACACTGTGTATTTTCTAATAATCTGATAAGTCATCACTATACTAATCGTTATACATCTTGCCTGCCAGGCTGCCACAGAGGAACTGTGTAAGCTGTTTTTTTTTTTTTATTTAAGACAACTTTACTATGAAATTAAATATTTACGGTTCTTTGGAGAAAATTGTCCCTTGCGTTAGCTCTAGCTAGTAAAAGATTTTTATGCTTGTTTTGTCCGCTTTATGTCCAATATAAGAATTGTGATTTTTAATTTGAATTACCATTATAAATACAATCCCAATGTCACACGGGTCTACAACTACAAGTTCCCTGTAATTTGATAACTCTGAAGTCGAATCAAAATCAAAGCCTACTTGTTTTTTTTTTGACTGAAAATAAAACTGTCAGTGAAACCACTACCTAGATTGAGAAATCTTCTTGCTTTTTTATTTGTTACAATCTGTGTCTCATTTCATGTTTTTGATGATGAAGTTAAAAAAAGAATAACAACCATTTTTTTTTGTAGTTGTACGTATTTGCAATAAAGCTGGGATCTGCTAGTTTTTCTGCTGTCCTATAAGATGCAAGCTTTTCGAGGTTTCAGTGTTATAAACAGGCTTGCATCTTGTATCTGATATATAATATCAACCGAGGCAGAAGCAGTAAGTCAACCTTTTCTGTATCTTACATTAAAATTAAAACCCCTGTTTATGCACAGCTGATGCAAACAATGCAATCATCCAAGTAAGCCTGTCGTATCTAAAGCAGTTTGCCTCAGATCTAGGCCTGTCAAATTGATTGTAAGGCTGACAGGGGCATACCATGATTCTAGAATAGAAATGTCTCAGATGCAGTAATCTAGGCTAAGCAGGATAAAATGAGGAGTGGTAGGGCGCTAGGCCTTCTCCGCTGTTCACAACTGTACATCGTTTGGCGCTGCAGTTGGGTGTGATATAAGACAGCCTTGCATCCTGTATGAAGGTGTCACAACTTGCCTCTCATATCCTGGTCTTATAAAGCAGCTAGCCGTACTGAATAGGCAACCCAGCTTTAATGTACATATAATGTCCTATTTCTGTTAAGAATAAAGGTAGGCCTTCCAAAATAACTTTTTGTATAAAGAAATATTATAAAGCTAAATTTGTTGTTTTTACAATTACAATATACGGTTGAGTCCAGATAAATTGAACCTATATAACTTGAATACTTGTTAAATTCAAACTATATATTACCCATCATAAAAGCATGCTCATTAGTCAAAACACATGCAGTAAATCAAAATTAACCTTTGTTTCCATTGGCTTTGAAATATCGGGAATGGACTGTGGTTGTCTTTTGTTCTTTTCATTCTGTCCACTTACTTAGTCAGAAAAAAAAGTTTAAATTTTGTAACGTGACACAACAAAAGTGTCTCTTCTTTGGTTCTGTGTACATAGAAACCTTAGTTAATCGAAGTCTGATGATTCATATTTCTCTTGGTGTGAGGTTTTTCCTCTTTAGCTTTGTTATATTTGATCTCATTACTCTAACTTCTAAGTTAAGGGCATGTGCTGCTAAATACAGGCAAACAATCCAAAAGCTTTCTATATATCAAAAATGATCTATCTGCCTTTCTTAACTACCCAAGAATAATATACCATAACCAAGAAAGATTTTAAAAGTTGTACGTTCATCTTTTTACTTTTTTTTCAGGCCATATATCACTATATATAAGCTTTAGAATATGTAATCTTTGTTGGCCGTTTTCTCACAAAAACAATTTTGATGAGAAGATCCCTAAAACCTTTTTGCTTTTTATCCTATTGGTTTGAAATTTTCACTCAGCCTTAATGTCTGTACTGCGAGAAGATAAATTTGTGAATTGACAAATCCTTCTGTAGGAATGTAAATAGTAGCCAACATGTGAGATACTGCAGCAGCATATGAAATTTCAGGCCAATTGTTGGGAAAACAAACAGGTTTTAGTGGAAAATTTGGATGTATATATAAAGATCCAAGATGGCAGCTGTAAATTAGACATTCTGTAGTACCGATGGTTATGACCTTTTTCTACACATAGTAGTCGCGTGACTCTTGGGCTCAACCAAACGCCAAATGGCGCATTTTATTTGGGGTACTGTTTGGGTCATTTTTAATTAATAGCCTTAGTTAGACTTGATCTAGATGATTCAAGTACTTGAAGTAGGGCACCAAGTTTCCATCCTTGGGCTCGATTCTGGGTCAGCTTTTCATAGCATTCTATAAAATCCCCACTTCTATCAATACCTTTTAGGCCAGAATTCCTTCTCTAGTCTTGCCCTGAGATGACTGGGTGTATCATTGTTGACTGGCTTTTGTACATCATTTCGCAGATCGAAATGACTGAAATGTTGTGACTCAAATTTGCCATCTCAAGATAATTACATGCTTTATAGCCGTGAAAGATATACTTAATTTGAGTATTGTTTACATGCAAAAATACTGGATCTAGATACATGAATACATGTCTGTACATAAAATCTTCAGTACAGCCACAGGATGCAAGGAAATTCAAGTGACACTGTTGACATAGTATCTAACTCAAGCAGCACCCCAAATAAAATCCACCATACTATTTCTACCAACGAATGAAATGGTGCTACTTTCCTAGGGTTATTGCCACTCACGTAACATAAAATCAAGCGTGGGATGGTGGGCAAAGCTGTGACTGTTTCAAGACATGATATTTATAGACTAATCAAACCAAATTTGTTAATTTTTTATAGGCTTTTACAAAAAGATGTATTTTTTATTTGAGTAGAGTAAGCCAAAAGATTTGGATTGCCAGTGTCCAGGTGTTGCTTTTCCAGTAAAGACCCTTTTGAATCAAAGAAATGAGGGCTATGGGAAGCACTTAAGAGGGCTATTTGAGGGCTTTTTCAGGCATTAACTCCTAAACGAGGGTTTTTAGAGGGCTTTTTGAGGGCCAGGCCCTCAGGAGGGCGATTTGAGGGCTTGGTGGCAACCCTGGAATGAGGAAGAGGTTGGTGAATGGTGACCCCTACTGACCCCAAGACCTATATGACATTTTGGAGATATTGGTCAGAATTGTTACTTTCAAGAACATTTTTTTCACTATATTTCATCTCATTTCACCCAAATAAAGTCTTGTTCAGGAAACACATTTTTTTAAAAATCAAAAAATTTTAAAAATCATACTATTTGACAACTCAAAAAGAGCATAATTAAAGGATATACCAATTGTGAGCTCTAATTTGAATGTCAAACTTTTAGATTAAAAGAGGCTTTGATTTTTTTGTTCTCAATGTTATTTTGTTGGGTTTTTTTTTTTAATTTCCTAGTAAAATAAGTACATCATTTACATGTAGCCTGAATACTATAGCACAGCTATTCTTCATTTCACAGTTTCGGAATGAGAAAAAAGGACAAAATTATCGTTCTTGCCTGCAAGCAATTGACTTCAAAGAGGAAGTTTGCCTACAGGAACAAGAGTTTTGCGCTCTAATCTCATTCCCAATATCTTTACTCTGCACAATAACCAAAGGTCTGGGTACAATTGAGTCCAAATTATTCAAATATTTGTTTAATTTGAACCTAATTTAACTTAACGTTTTTATCTTTCCTACTGAAATGTAAACTGTTAATTTGAATTTCAGATTTACAAAAAATATGGATTATAGTCTTCCACCGCCAAAGGCAGTCTCAAGACTTTACATATTTCCCCCAGCAGGCCAATACACACCAAAGCAAATTTAACTCATATTTCAGAGCATTACAGCACGGCTGCCTATAAGGCGCTCAAATACTAGCATTCTACAATTTTCAAGCACTGTCTATAGCCAGTACCCATTTTAAAGGTGGGTGGACTGAGGAAAATGTGGATAAATTGCTTTCCTTAGGCAGTTACAACATGCGTCCTGGTTGAGAATCGAACCCACAACCGCCGGATCATAAGTCCGACGCGCTAACCACTGAGCCACACTGCTCCAACATATCCATATTTCAAAATTAAATTTTGTTCCCACGGGATTTGAAACATTCAAACTGGACAGTATACTTAGATGCTTAGGTTTTAGGAGGACAGAGTTATTTATTTTACAATGAGAAAGGTAGGCAAAATGATCCCCTAATTCACTAATATTGTATTCAAAGATGACAAAAAAAAGAAGCTAATTCAATCATCTTGTTTGTTCATGTGGAAAAAAAAGACTTACTCGATGATAAATGGTCACATAGGAAAAACTAGCTTAGTTTGAACATTTTTATTGTATTGCCCAATAATCATGGCCCTTTCCACACTAACACAGTAACAGTCAGAAGTTTTGATTGATTGTTTATCATACTAAAGATACAAAGCCCAAGATATTGTGACTGATAATATACATTTTCTTATAACCAGAGTACATAAGTTGTATGTTGCAAATTTCACTTCAGAGAAGGCTTTGGTGGTTTGGACAAAGCATTTTTCTAAACTTCAAAACATTACAAAAATGTCATCAATTCATCAAAATTTTCTGAAAAGATGGAACTTCAAAAATGGAACAGATCTATTTTTCGAAGGTTCTTTCTCAAAATTAAAATTTTCAACAGTCAACTCTTTAGGTTTGATCCCAAGACAAATCCTCACTAAAAAGTAAGTAATGAGTCAATCTTACTCTAACCTCACTGTTGGCGTTTTGATGAACAATTTCAAATTTGATATAAAAAAACAAAGAAGTGCACTAAAATTGACACAGGTTGTCAAGGTAGCCTGCACTAATATTCTGGCCTGAGATCATCACAAGAATAAGTTTATCTCACGGTGGTTTAGTTCCAGCAGTTCCATGAGGGCATACGATTGTGATCACTTATATTTCTATACAATAAAACAATATAGGTAGTTGAATGCAACATCTGAGAAACAAATGATCGGATTATAAAATACAATGGAGACCAGGAGAAGCTTCTTTTTTCCATACTACTGCATGGAACCCAAATCAAACAACCTTAGACTCAATGAACCTTTGTATTAAAAAAACTGAAATAATGTCCTTTTTTTTTCTTCTTTGACCATTATAAAATAACTTGTATAGAGCGGGCTAATTTCATTTCAACCCTGTTTCAAAAAACTAGAAATGAAGGTAAACAAATGGTGGCTCTTTTTTAGTCTAGTTTTATTTTATTTTAGTAATACATTTTCAGCTATGAGAGAGAGAGAGAGATTACAATATGTCAGAGAAAAAAAGGCTAGCATTGCAAAAATTTGCAGCACTAAGCAACTGTCTTCTTTTTCCCATTTTTAAATACATTGCAAGCTGATAATGTAAAACTGTCTCGTTTTGCTCCTTTTTGGTCCCTTTTACAGTTTGATCTTGATAAACCCTGCCACTTCTGATTTTTCCAGGCAGATCTTTGGATCAAAGGTCCACTGTACGGACTTTATTTCAAACCTGGCAGATTTTGTGAGTGTCATTGTGCATTGAAAGAGCAATACGGAAACATTCATGATAAGCTAAAAAATCATACAAGTTGAATAGTGCAAGAAGATTTTACCAAATACATATATTTTTTTAAAATTTTGACTATTTGCTGACACCAAATACTTCATTGTTCCTGATAAATTTTGCATGAATGCAGAACTGCAATTGTTTATGGTCAAACTTAAGTAC
>BMAT01004774.1:43222-54997 GCA_019649035.1 Elysia marginata
AGGCCAAAGGCAGTGATAGGTTGGCGGAAGGGAAAAAGAAGTTTGCATTCTTAGAAAATAATTGTTTTATAAGGCTTGTTTTCTTTAGGGATCTAGGAACAAATTGGCTGCGTTTAGTTACACATGGATACATAAATTTTCTCAGCATTTTATCAAAATAATTTCATAAATTGAGATTGTAGTTTTGTACTCTATACCAGCGTGGCGTAGTGGTTAGCGCTTTAGACTCGTGATCCGATGGTTGGGGGTTCAATTCCCGACCATGAACAGGTTATATTTGCCTTAGGAAAGCAGTTCACTTACACTTTCCCTAGTCCACCCGCCTTTAAAATGGGTACTGGCTGAAGGCAGTGCTTTGAATTGAAAGTGTTGAATTTTAGTATTCAAACGCCTGACAGGCTGCCTTGATGTATTGCTTTGACCTAAGAGTTCAATTTGATTTGCTATCTATTAACCTGCTAGAAGAAATTGCTAAAATCTTGAGATTTCCCGCGGCAATGGGAGACTTTAACCATATTTTTAGAACATCAACCTGGCTATGATGTGAACACGGTTCTGTTTTGTAATTTTAAATTCAAACTTCAAATATTGTCGCAAACAGGTTATTTCAAAGGACCAAAAGTCCGTTTTTAGACATTTTGCATCTATCAGCTTAGGGCTGACTTGAAAACTAAATTTGTTTGTGGGAAGCAAGTTATTTCTCAACGTTTATTTAAAAATGTGTTGCGTTTTAATGTACAAGATTCAAACCTAAATGTCTAGCTCACGCTAGTATAAAAGAGAAAGAGTTAAAATGAGAACTTGTTTGAACTTTGATCAATTGTTTTTGTTTTCCAAAAAAACTGTAATATGAAATGGACGATTTCTATTATATTTTGCACCACATGTTTAGAGGCTTTTTTCTTAGGTTTAAGATAATTTTTTATCCAAACATGAGTTTAAAACAGGTTTAAAAACAAACCTCAGGAATGATGTTTGGAAGTTAAACTTCCACTTCTGTACATACTAATTATGGCTGTTTAACTAGTGTGCTGTTTTATTGACAAACTTTGCTGAAAGTGTGTTTTTATGATTGGAATTATAATTTTGCTGTGCAGTATGAAAAAGTGCGCCAGGAGCCATAATGCATCTTTGGATTAAGCTTTTTATACATGTTGTGCATTCTTATTATTAGTACTTGTACTACTACTAGATGTTGTTATAGTAATAGTAGTAATAGTAATAGTAGTAGTAGAAGTAGTAGTAGTAGTAGTAGTAGTAGTAGTAGTAGTAGTAGTAGTAGTAGTAGTAGTAGCAGTAGTTAGTAGTAGTAAGATTTATCACTTTTATTGTCATTACTCCATTGTTTTTATGATTATTAGTATTATTATTTTATTAATAAGTTAACTGCCTATAATTAAAACAAATCCTGGGCCAGTCCTAAAGAGCGAAAGATTTCATAACTGTTCATGATTCCGACAATGACATGAAATCAGACAGTAGATAAGACCCGAGATTATAAAACCAGGAGAAGCCCAGGTCCGAGCTATTCAGTCTTTCTGATTCACTGTTGAGGACTCCTCTTAGCCAGAGGCGAGTAAAATTTTACTTAACAATAAGAAGTTCTAAAATTGTATAATTTTTTTATCTGTGGTGTCATTAAAATTGTTATATCCGTAAAAACGTAGTATTTTACTTTAACATTAAAGAAAGTAAATGTAATTTGAAGTAATATATTTGTCAAGGGTAATGCAATCAAAGGTTAATCTCTCATTTGCAACAAACAAACTGCATGGTGTGTGATGCGTACATTAATGCAGTCTTCAAAAAAATTTTCGAGACTTGTAAATTTTTTTAAAAAATTAGCTTTACTTTCACTTTTCGCCAAAGTAAGCATTGTCGTGTTTTAGGAAACACGATTTTATATAAGATGGCAAGTTCCAAAGATTGCCGAAGCAAGATATGTGAAGTGAGATGGGATAATTTTTTAAAGCACATATTTTTTTGAAATCACCAAATCATACCACAGTGAGAACATTTCTGGTATTTGTAGCTATGACAATACACATTTTCCTTTTTTTCTAATAAATTATTTTCAAAGGTAGATTTAGCTGTCGATCTCCACAATGAAGGCCGCTGTCGTATGTTTGTTGGTGCTGGTTGCCATGGCAACGGTTGAGGCTGGTCCGATGAAGAAGCGTTTCCTGATCAAGGAGATTCAGAACGCCATCAACAGTGTCAGTGACTGGTTCACCAAGACCTATAACTCGGCCAAGGACTCCTTCAACAAACTAGCATCTGGAAGTAAGTCTGTTGGAACGGAAGTGCGGTTATACTGTATAAGAATGGGGGCAGCGTGGCAGAGTGGTTAGTGCGTCCGACTTGAGATCTGGAGGTCGCGAGTTCGATTCCCTACCATCCCATGTTGCAATTGCCTTGGGAAATCAATTCACCCTAACTTTCCCCTGCCCAATCATCTGTAAAATAGGTACCCAGCTGGGGGCAATTCATGAATCTGTGATTATGCGTCTGGAATACCCTGTATATGGGTTTAAATGGGCCTTCAAATGCACTGTTCTGCTGCGGCATAAGTGGCGCTTCTCTGTGGCGACACAGTTACGCTGAGTAACGAAGCCAAATTTTCCAAAAGGGGTTAATATGGTGTATAATAAAAAAAACATTAAAGAACACTGGGTTTTTCCAAAACCGTGTACTACCTGGCCTATTGCCTGAAAAAAACCACAAGAAAATCTGCACAAGAAGGCAGAACATCAATCCTACATTTTTTGTCTCATACGATTTTAATTACCCCTTTCTAGACTGTGATAGATTCACTTGTTTTCATGCAGTGCAAAATCACGAAGTTCTTGGCACATTGTCGAATGTATTAAATATTCCAACACAGCAGCTTGTGTATGTTTACAAGAAAAAAAATTCATTCACTTATCTAGAACAAAGTTGTTTCTTAGTTGTAACTTTTGTCTCTGTTAGTCTATATTGTAAAATAAACGAAATGAAATAATGAATAAATAATTTGATCTGAATACCATCGCTTTGTGTTGAAATTAAGACATTTACGTGCTGCATAACTTTTACAATTCAATGCATAATGACAATAAGGATCTGATAATAATTAAAGAAGACTTGTGCCATTTGTCAGTCCTATAAAGCTGACGGTGATGCATTAACTGTATATCTGATATTAGAGAGATTTTTCACATAGAATATAGGTTAGTTACAAAAATTCATTTGTCCTGACAATATTAGGTAGCGTGGCTAATATTTAAACAGATTTCAACAATACACCGAAAGTATCACTTTAGCATTAGACTACTGTTGCCTTCCTTGATTGGCCTTGTACATCAGAGAACCTTTTTTACACGCATGCGTTTTGTTCTCTTTGTATGCCTATCTTCTGTTTTTCACAATCTCTTCAGGTTTTTTCTCTATTACGATTTATTTACTTCTCTCTATCCTAGTCCTATACCTCTACTACATTTACTGTTTCCTCCTCGATTTTCTTCTTCTTCAGATTCACATCTTGATCTAGAGGTGATTGTTTGGAGGACTAGACTCTATTGTTATTTGTTAGTCAATCTCTACCTGTTTCACCTCCACTACTTCTTTTATCCACCCTAGGCTCTTTCGCACCGTCTTATTATCCATTTGTCTCTCTATTCCTTTCTCACGGACTCTCGATCTCTTTTTGGCAGTACACTTTGCGTTTCTACTGCAGCAAAGTCTTGATTTAGTCTTAATCTAGAACTACTACATGATGAGAGTTCTAGATCAGCTGAACTGGCTTCTGTCGTCCTAAGTTATGTTGGGGAAAGATTGAAATCTACGTCTGGATTATATCTAGAATTTGGTCTTGATTAAACTAGCGAGATTTTGGGCTAGCTTGAGAGCTATTAGAGCGTTATTGAACACTGTATATTGCATTTGAGCCTGACTTTGTATATTATTAGATCTTTACTTGGTCTGTATTTTTTACCCTGCAGGCAGTTCATTTCAATTTATATCTAACAACAAAGAGAAACAAAGGGCTCAAGTTATATTATTTATGTTTTGTAAATACTGTTTTGAACCCGGTTTCACATTTTTCAGATTTATAGCCCAACAAACTAAGACTAATGAACGGTGTTCATAATGAGATCAGCGTCGTTCCATAAACGTAGGTTTGCAGAACAAAAATCAAACAGCCGCAGTTGACGATGCTGTCCTAATTTTCACGTACCGAAACAGCATTGGCGAAAGGCAAGAAGCCTGGGTTTTTAGATATTTTAACTATTTTGAAAACATTCTTAACTTCGCATGCTGTTGTATTTGTTTTGGCCTATTCCATCGATATCTGAAAAATATAGAGTGTGGATACAGGTTGGCAGCACTGCTTTCCAGAAAAAAGGCATACATTTTTAAGGGGAAATTATTATGCTTGAAATTGCCTTTCATTTTCCAAAGTATTCTGGTTGTTACAGTAGCTTGTCGCATCGAATCAACGCTTAAAGGGCCCACAATTAGGGCGTCATGTCACTATGTCGCGTTAAAGAGATGACAATTGTGCTGCAGGACTACGACAGTCAGTTTTTGCCTAACACAGGCGAATATTTGAAGCCAGTTGATTCCCACACAAACCTGTCCCCTTTCACTCTCCCTCATTTTTCTCAGGATGTCTGTCCCTCCTTTTTATCAAGCAAGCATAAGTTGGTAAGCTCATGATTCTGCCAACATTACCAAGGATCAATTTGTACAGTGTGTATTAATCATCACCGTTTCTTCATCCCCAGTCAACTTCGACGCGGCTGTGAATGCCCTCATTCCGTACATCAGTTCGGACATGACGGTTACCGCATGTGTCGGAGCATGCAAGAACGCCGCCACTACAGTTCTCGGACCCGCCGCCTCTCTTGCAGGCTCCCTGTGCACACCATTGTGTGACGGGTAAGTTTTACCTTAGATCCTGCCACCTACTACATGTTGTGACATTACGGAGGTTTCTAAGGATGGGTCGACTAAACTAAGCCCAAATATTCGGTTAGTCGACTAATTTTCGACTAATAGTAAGAGAATGAATCAAGTAGATATTTTCTTAAAAGATGTTGCCTGATTACCTCCCTTTTAAAGTGCAATCCGTCTACAACTGGGCTAGGCCTATCTTATTTATTGAAACGTGAATTCAATCACAGCAGTGGTCGACAACAGGGGCAAAACATCAACAGAAATTTTGTTTACAGTGAAAGCTTTAGTTAAAAAAAGAAAGATATTTAGCTTACTAAATTGCTGATATAAGGATCGACTAAATATTTGACTATAAGAATTTCGTCGACTCGACTCGACTACAATTTGCTGTTTTTGTCGACTATAATCGACTAATTTAGTCGACTAACCCATCCTTAGAGGTTTCGCAAACGGCTCTAGAGATGCCGTGACAACGTATCTGTAGTCTGTAGGGTGAGCGATGAAACTACCACCGCGCTAGTTTTTACGTAACTTAAGAGATGGCAAAACCCAAGCACTATGCGGTAACGTTATCTCACTGCCAGAGTAAGTTTACAATCGATGTTACCATCGACACAAGTTTGACATCATGGTCTTAGCTACGGCCGTGGTTCGCTTAACTTTGACCCCCACCATTCACATGCTGCAAAATTTATCCTTAAAAGTTTCGACAAAGCTAGATTTACCTTCGAAATTACAGTAACGAAATTTGAAAACTTCAATTCTAGCTTACGACCATGGTAAATGTTACCTCTGCTATAACCCTCAACATAATCGTAATGGTCTATGCTATCGCAACAGCATGTTTACCTTTTACACTGCCATCATCAAAGTTAAAAAGCGATACTGCCCTTTTATAAAATCTCATTTTGTACAAGCATCTCTCTATTCTGCATGAACTGATTGCTCATACACTTTGATTTTCCTGTTACAAATTAGTTTTTAGCTTTCATCATTTACTGCTGTCTTTACAACCAAAAAGTAAAATGTCCAATAGTTCTTGATTTTTGGGGTCTCTGTTGTTTAGACAAAGGCGAGTGACTCCTAGATACGTTGATTTATATTTTATAACAATTTAGTTTTCGTCATCACATTGAACTTCAAATATTTCCTTTATTCAAACATTAAAAGCAGTACGATGAGGTACAATAAAATGCTCTTACTTCGTAATTTGAAGTCAAAGCGGATGTAAACTTCGTTGAAACAGCTGTTCCTGTACCATTACTTACTTTGTGTGTTGCTTTCCTCAGAGCTCTGGCCAAGTTGGAAGATATTGCTGGGTAAAGGTTTTCGAATAAACATTTTTTTTCAAGTGTGTTTTTGAGTTTATTTTTTTCATTCCTTAAAATTTCCTTTACGTACGTTTTTTTTACGTTTTTAATGGGTGGAGATGTTTTTAAAACCATGGTTGAAACCGGATAATATCAATAATATATATTGGATTCTAATTATGAAAAGGGCCTTTCAGCGCTTCTTAAAGTAGAAAAAAGTTTCGAGAAAATCTTTCAGGTGCTCTCCAGGGGTTGGGGATGAACACTGAAAGTCCCTCAGAGACCATTGAGAGGAATAACCATATGCGGAGATAGTCTTTTGCACGCTGTTAAGAGGAGGAAACTGTGCTGAGAAATTTTTTTACAGACTTTCAAGAGGATGTAGACGTATGAGGAAAGTCTGCCTAAGACTGTTGAAAGTAAGGATTATCAGAATTGTGGCCATCTTTTAAGTTCAGGTACACACATTTATAGTAGGGATTATTTCTGCAGATAGGCCTGAACGCCACCTCCGTTCATCGAACGGTAACCAGCTAATCTTTATTATCAGGTAATTACAAATCTTTACTACACCCTTAAGTTAAAAGATAAATTTGGATAAGAAAAAAGGATAGATAAAGAGACAGGATAATAGACAGATAGAGTGAGAGAGAAAAGATATAGATAACACGGTTTGACCATAAGTTTTCAACTGGCACACTTTTGTAACAAAAAAAACATGTTGTGTTGATCTTCTGTATTTTTTTTTAATCCTCTAAACTTTCCCTAAGGTGTTGTCACCGTGAAAAATTGTAAACAAAACAATCTAGCCTCGCACAAGTTCTGCTAGGTCTCGAACAACAGCCAATCCTCTGGAAAAAAAAGGAAAAAGAAATGAAAAATATTAAAGAAAATACGTAGCATCTTCAACAGCATGGGCAAGGTAAATGCAGAATTGATTTCCTACCTCCGAAACTCCGGAACAATGGCGCCTAAAACCTAGACTAGATCTACCCTTAATAGAGACCCTAGGTCAAGATGTCCTATAAATCTAGCTCCTAATTGATTTCTGGATGTAGATCGACTTCGCAGACTCTTAATCTTTACTTTAAATCTAGATCTACCTAAATTAAACAGTGTTGAAAAAACATGGCGAAACTATTTTGTTTATGTGTGTTCTTCAGCCTTCTTATTATTTCGAAGCGTGTCCAATTTGAACTCTTCTTCTTCCTTAAAAAATGTAAGAACAAGTCATGGAAAGAGATAAAGCAACGACTTTCTTAGAAAGCAAATACTTTCTTACTTAGGAAGCATGGTGATGATATAGGGTAAGCTTTTTTTTCTCTATGACAAAGTTGTAGGTGCAGAAGCTACTCTGAACCTGAGTCAGGTGATTGAATCACACTAAGGACGATTTTTTTGCCATTTTTATTTACTAAAAGCCTGATTTAATCAGGGAGTAATTACGTACAGTAAATCATTGAAATATAATAGGCATCCACAAGATAAGTCTACAATCTCTCCTTAAATAAAAAGCGTCACATGCACACAACTTTTTTTTCCTCTATTGTCTTTTGAGAGACGTCATCAAGACTAATGAGAACTTTTTAAATCTCTACATAAACTGCACAGATGAGGTCACTCCCTTTACTAGACCTAACGTGAGATCGTTTTAAATCTCTTCATGAGCTGCGCACTTGAGGTCACCCACGTAGCAAGACCTAATGTGAGAACGTTTTAAATCACGTCACCCACCTGAAGCAACCCTATCAAATGGACACTGCAGAGTGCTAAGTTAGAAGCCGACACAGTACGGCTAATCTAAGAACTTTAAGAAATTCCTTAATTTCCTCTCAGGTAATAAATAAAACTTTTTAGACTTAGATGCACCACCATAGTTGTTCGAAAAAAAACTACC
The DNA here is from genome assembly GCA_019649035.1 of Elysia marginata. NCBI lineage: Eukaryota > Metazoa > Mollusca > Gastropoda > Plakobranchidae > Elysia > Elysia marginata. The sequence goes on from BMAT01004774.1 coordinate 51,368, forward strand.
TCGCCTGCTGGAGAGTTCGCCGGTGAACTCACCTTTTGAATTTTGCACACAGGAGAGGTTAGTCTTGAAACAGTCCTATACGATGTCACATAATAAACCTTTCTTGTTCGTATAACCCCAAAAGGTGTACCCCCCATAGAACTCTTCATTACAGTAGTTAAACACCCAAATTTCATTTCAGCTTAGAAACTAGGAAATGGCTGTGATGAAAAAATACTCGCAATGAAATAAAAAGGTTTGGGACACAACCCACCAAATACTTACGCCTTGCATAGAGGAGAGCAACCCACTTTGGCGACCGCCTGGTCTGCTTTCGGGAGTTTACCCCCCAGGACGACCTTGGCAGTGGCTTCGCAGGTATTCTCACACACATCAGATGTGACATCATCATCAAGCAAATCAACCAGGCGACCTACGGCTTTGTCAAAGTCAACTGCAGATAGTAAAAAAAGAGATGAAAGGTGACATCGTCGTCAAGCACGCTAAGCAGGCCACCTACAGCTTTGTCAAAATCAACTGCAGAGAGTAAATAAAGAAAAACTGTGACAATAAGAGCCATGGAGAGAAAGAGAAAGAAGAAAAGGCAACAAGAAATAGATAAAGATGGCGAGAGAAGAAGAACGAGAAGAAAACGGACGAAATTAGTAGCACGAGATAAAGACACGCTGAATAACAAAACAAAATTGGTATGCATTCTGCTGACTAAAATTTTTAGTAAAGCAACAAGCAGGTTTTAAACTAACTGTCCAACTGCAGATAACTTTGACCCATCCACAACATGGTTTTTACATTGTACAAACAAATCAAAGTACATATATGTATGTAGACGCTGTTAAATGGAATGCCTTTTACATTATGTTCTGATAAGTGTAGTGCTATATCTGCCAGGTTTTTGCAGCATAGAAACAAACATCAAACGTCTTTGTAAATAGAAAACTAGTGTCAAGAACTCTTTTTTCCAACACTGCGTTGAGCTTACAAATCTTTTTGCTCTGTTTCCAAGCTGGCATAGCTTACAAGATAACGTTTATACTTCTCAAAAAATTAGTATCTTAGCTGCATTTGTCATACAATCAGGCTGAATTAGTTGTTTGTCACATTTTAACAATTAAAGCTATCGGTATACCTAAAAATTTACTTTTCTGCGCTCATAACATCGATAATTCCTATAAGGTGATCAATTTTTTTCAAGAAATGCTAAATTTTTGTTCAACAAAAATGTAGAGGAATAATGAAAAACTAGACTTTTTAATTGGCGTTATTTGAATTCAAAGTTTTCGACTTCTGACTCAATCACCCTAGTCAAGAAACATTATATCATCTTGATCACACTAAAAATTAAACGAGACCTGTTGATTTGTTGCTTTTTACACGAATCCGAACCCGCTGTCTTTTTATGATGAAATTTGGAAGAAAACATTTCCAAAAGTGCAGATGTAGTAATCCTAAAAATAACTTAGTGCCATCATGAAATTGATCAAACAACGTCGCTAGTGTTGGATAAAATAAGAAGTGTTCCTTATATTGTAGGGCTCTTTACTAAGATTTGAAACACGGAGGCATCATTGGCATCGATAAAACTATCAATAAAAGAAAATTGTCATACCTTTTCCAGCGAGTTGCTTGATTTTTCTAAAACTTTTCTTGGATTGCTGGTAAGTTACTCTGTAGGCTTTCTTCGAGATACTTTTTACACCTTTGAAGGCTTTCTTGGACACCTTGGCGGTTGCCTTGGCTGCGTCTACGACTCCGTCAGCTACATCGTCCGCGACGTCCTTAACTGCATCGACGCCCTTGTCGATGATGTCATCCGTTTTGTCTATTACGTCCTCGGCCCCATCTTTTATGTCACCGGCGACGTCCTTCACAGCATCCACACCCTTGTCGACTACGTCCTCGACGCCATCTTTTACGTCATTAGCGACGTCTTTAACAGCATCCACGCCCTTATCAACGACTTTGTCAATCGCTTTGACAGCATCTTTCGCAGGCTTGGCCACCACATTAACGACTTTCTTAGCTCCTCTAAAAATACTACCGATAAATCGTTTTTCCTTCTGTGAGGAGCTGCCTGACGCTAGACAAACTGCGCCCAGAAGAACAAGGAGGCAAACCACCAAGGAAAATCTCATGATGGGTCTGAGGTCTTTGTGCCGGTGTTAAAGGAGTGTAGCTAGAGACTGACATTATAGTAATAGAAAAAAATTGTGAAATGTTTTTAAGCCTACGTTATCATATTTATAACACGATATATAAAAAACGTAAGTAAGTATAGCATTGGGACAAATACTAAAGCTTATATTGATGCCACGGGAAATTTAAACATGTAATTCAAAACTAGGATCAAAGATTGTTAAGACTGATCAAGAAGTTTGACTGGACATCTAAGAGTTAAAAACAGTTCGGCAGCCAGAGGCTTTTTTTTTCCTTTTTCGGATTAAGATATAATTTTTGTGTTTCAAAGATGCTTCTGGGATAAAAATCAGAAAACAGAACATTTATTTAGTCATTTTCAATATTTGGTTTGTATGGAAATCGATTGTTTTAGCCGCCATATTGGATAAAAAATGTTAACGCCTATTGCTAGGTAATATTTTGACAAAGATTGTAAAGATTATTCGCAAGGGCCTCCAAGACAAAAAAAAAATCTAGAAACAAAACATTGAAATTGGTTTCTCTTTAACTGACCTTTTACAGGCAACATGAGCGCAATATCGCATAGAATATAACCAGAAAGAAAAATTAAAAATGGCAGAGGTGTCTAATGACTACTAGGGTCGAAGAGGAATAGCGTCGTAAACTTTATGGCAGTGCTAATATCATCCCCATTGCTTCTTCTCTTCACGAGTTGAAGATTGTGAATCCTGTACTGTTGGGTGGAGAGTGGAGGTCTTCCAGGTTAGAATTCTCCGACGCTGCAAAACAAGCAGTCTAACCAAGGACCTTTAGTGTGACATGCAGGTGTTTTTCCAACAGAGCACTTACACCTTGAGGTTTTACGATGGAGTGTCTTGCAGAAGACCCCATGAACTTAAAACTCAATTAAACTCATGGAAACATTTAAAAGCAAGCTGCGAAATCACAAAGGCATAAAAGACACAACACACCTTTAACAACGTTGCTTTATACAATTCGCATAAAATCAATTATTTAGTAACAAACTTCTGCCTTACCTAGTTGATCGCGCTTTGGCTTTGAAGAGAACAACGCCGGAATTCCACTGAAGTCGGCAAGTGTTAGAGTTTATAAAAGTTTTGACGTCGCACACTTGTCTTTGACCCACAGTCACGTGCTGTCCGAGACAGTCAAAGTGCAGTTTGCCCCGTATGGTTTTCACTCCAAACGCTGCAATTTGATTGTCCCGGGCATCGCTTTTTTCCTGATGATGATAACAAAGAGATAAAATATTGGGCCTGATTTTTTTTATTTGTTATGCTTTATAAAACGACAAAAATTGAAAATTCTTCTTGTTCTTTTTCTCTATTTCTTTTTCTTCTAGTTATTTTTCTTATTGTTCTAGTTCTTCTTCTTCTTCTTGTTCTTGTTCTCCTTGTTCTTCTTCTTGTTCTTCTTGTTCTTGTTCTCCTTGTTCTCCTTCTTCTTCTTCTTCTTCTTCTTCTTCTTCTTCTT
>BMAT01004777.1:8002-27434 GCA_019649035.1 Elysia marginata
TTGAAGGGGCAGCATTTAACTTTGAGCGCGTTTAGATCACCTGATTTCAAGAATTATATGTAGTAGACAACTATATTTCAAAGGGCTTTGTGTAAACAAGATTTGGACTGATCTGCAAATACATGTATGGGGAAAGTGAGATTGGCGATCTGAAACACATGATCAATAAAGATGCTGATCATTAAGCAGGTGTTGTCGGTACCGTAATGTAAATCATAGACCAACTATAAAACTGCGGGGGAAAGTGGGATAACTGAAGAAAAGCATAATTACATATATGTATGATCAATTTACAAACTTACGTTTAATTCAGTTATTAGAAGAAATATGACGAATGGGGAATTTAGAGAAAATGCCATTAACCTCAAATTACCCAACTGTAATGCCTCAGCCAAACCTAGCTTTTCACTAAGTCTTAGTCTGGTAGCCAGCCAGTACTAGACGATCAAGCAGCAGCGAGTCACTTACTGCACTTTGATTGTCATTTCGTCGAGATTTTCTGCTGGTCTTTGACAATCGAAGTGCAGTGACGGCTCTATTACTCAATCCAACTGGGCTAGATTGCTGTAACTTGGTGTGTGAAAACTAGAGGTCTAGGGGGTACTATTGATGTAATATATAGAATTCATGCGTTATTAGACGTGACGTTATTAATTAAGCAAAATGCTTTTTGCTCTATTGCAGCAAAACTAGCGCGCAGGTAAGGACTGTACTGCACTTCGATTGGCAGGGGCAGAATTACTAAAACTATAAAAGCAAAAATGCAATACTGACGATGTCTAAAGGATAGAGAGATCTAGGATGTTGTGGTTTTAAAAATTAAAGGCCTACTAATTTTCAATGGGTTACTGGTACTCTCCAGATTCATCACTGTTATTCATCTTCCCTATGATCAACTGAACTGAAGCTGAAATCAAAAGGACCTTTGTATTTCTCACGATCAGGGCAAATGAGAAGGATGTCAGAAATTTCAATTTGATAAGACATAAAATTTAAATGTATTTCTCGTTTGTACTGTGTTTTATGTCAAGGGAAGTTCTAATGTCTTTCCACAAAATTTTGATAAGCTTATGCAATTGTTAATGTTTGAAAGCTCTGAAAAATACAATTAAATCAAACAAGGTGCGTTCCATGTACTGTGTGTCACAATTTGTACTTACTTCAAGCCAAAGAATTTGTTCTCATTCACTAAATTACGAAGTCTGTAATATACTGACTGTTTTTATATTTACAGAAATGGTGTATCCACATGCTAAAACTTAAAAAAACCTTTCTCATTACTTTGATACAAAAGTTTTCTGGGCTACAAGTCAGCGTAATGTGTGTCACCCTCTGAATTTATTGTTTTAACTCTTGATGTGAAAATCTAACCAATTTTCATTTTACATTTAGGGCACTATATATTAATATGCATGGATCATCGAAATGAAATCTTTCAAGTTCTCATGTTTTTTTCAAAATTTGATAAAGAGTGGCGCTATGTGTGTCACATTCATTTGGTTACATGTGTGTCACCGCTCTGAAAATGGTTCTCAAACAAAGGCAAGACACTCTTGTTTGGATCAATAATACTTATTAATAGGTTCTAAGTTGTTTTACTCAAGTAACTCAACATAGGTGACCTAAAAAACCTGCAAGGAGCCAACTCCAAAAGGGATAGTAGGTGAGGAAGATGTAAAGTGGTTGTAGCTTTTTACATCATGTATGCCTATTTAACAGCCATTTAAAGAGACGGTTCTGGCCTTTGAAAAGTCCAAGGCATGACTACATTCTGTTGTTTAATGTTGGCAATGGCCTCTGAAATAAAAATAATTCTGTAGGTTTTCTAAATTTGACCCTATACCAAAGAAAGCCAACCATTATGTGTGTCACGTCACCGTAAGAAATAGCTTCTTTAGACAGCAGTATTTGAAGAATTTGTGAGTTCTTCTTGAGCTAAATTTAACGAAACAGTTTTGACTTTTACTTTGAGTTGGAACCCATGACATTTAATGGAAATATAAAAAGAAACTTCCTGTATATAAAAAAAATATGGATTTTAGTCTCCCACCACCGAAGGCAGTCTCAAGACTTTATATATTTCCCCCAGCAGGCCAATACCCACTAAAGCAAATTCAATTTATATTTCAGAGCATTACAGCAGGGCTGCCTGTTAAGCGCTCAAATACTAATATTCTAAAAATTTCAAGCACTGCCTATAGCCAGTACCCATTTTACAGTTGGGTGAACTGAGGAAAATGTGGATAAATTGCTTTCCTAAGCTAGCTACAACATGCAACATGGTTGGGAATCGAAACCTGCTATCGCCACATCACAAGTCCACTGAGCTAGGGTAACCTGTTAGTCTTAGAGAAATCAGTTCTAATCTTGCCCCAATATGGATTGTGTAGATTTACAGGTTTTTTGGTTTTTTTTAATTAAAAAGTAAATTGTTGACATATCAAGTGAACGGTTCCTTCACATTGTTCGTGAAGTATATCTTAGTAAGGTTGTCAACTAGATACAAAGTATAAATGCCTTTTTGTCTTCCCACTACAGCATGAAGTAGTCTCTTTCACATATTTAGGAAGTGTAATTTACCTGAGCAGTGGCGCAATGGGTAGAGCGGTTGACCGCTATCTGAGAGGTCCCGGGTTCGATCCCCAGTCCGGGCTAAATTTTTTTTGCTCTCCTGTGCCAACCCAGCACTTGATGGGTAGCTAGGTCTCTTAAGACTCGGCGAAAGTAAAGGCGGCGAGGAAAGCAATGGCAAACTACCTCACTATGCCGTGTGCCTAGAAAAATAGGACCCTGCTCCTTGTTTCCCTACGCTCATGTCAAGTATGGGACTACCTTTACCTTTAATTGACCTGAAGTGTGGAACAGACGCAGACATTAAGGCAAGATCAACATAGACACAACTACAAAGGATCTGGAAAGCTGTAAACATATCTCAAAAGATCAAGATCAGACTTTATAACTCGAACATCAAATCAGTTTTGTTGTGTGATTGTTAAATTTGGAAAGCCACACCTGGAGCAATAAAGAAAGTGCAGTCCTTTATTAATAGATGCATGAGGGGTATTCTGAGAATAAAATGTCATGATAGGATTAGAAATGAGTAGGTTTGGAGGCGATCAGTGCAGAAACCGGTAGAGGAGGAAATTGAAATGAGAAGATGGCATTGGATTGGACACGCATTGACGAAACCACATAACAACATCACAAGACAGGCACTTCAGTAAAATCCACAAGGGAATAGAGGCAGGGGTAGGCTCAGAGAGACATGGAAGAGATATGTAGAGAGGGAAATGACAATGATGGGAAAAGGATGGGGTCAGCTTGGAAAGCTTGCCCAGGACCGGAGTGGGTGGCATTTAATTGTGTGTGGCCTATACCCTGCCAAGAGTGAAGGGCATTGATGATGACTACAGCACGAAATGCTCAACGTCAGAGAAAATAAAGGAAAATAACTAATCTAATGACCAAAATTTGAAGGAAAGAGAGAATGGGAGAGTTAATGTTTTGAGACAAAGAAGATTCTAAAAGAATGTTTAAGCAGGCTGAACTACAACTAAAAGCCAAGAGACAATAAAAAGATAAAAAGGGAAGAAAATCTACAGATTCCAAAGCAAGGTAAAGTCAATTTAAAAAAGACAAGATTTCAATCTCCTCAGACTCATTGCAAAGCTATGAAGAGTTCTATCCCTTTACTGCAGCTGTCAAGAAAATCCAAAGTTATTTAGAACTGTTTTTGTGATATATGACAATATGGTTTGCTGATTCACCCTCAAATATATGTTTAAATCATCTGTATTTTACATTGTTCTTAATTTCCACAAGAAATTCTCATGCACAAGTTCTACTTCTAGTCCTGAACATGATCATTTTAAAGTTTCCTATTGTTTGTGGGATTGGTAATAATGATAATATTACAGCTTGAATCTTGACAAAATGACAACTGACAAGTTAAAACTCCAGTTTGCATCAGTATGTCTTTTTTACTGTATACATGCATTGTAAGTCATTTTTCACATTTCATAATGTACTAAAACAACGGACACTTTTTTTCTCTGAGCTAAACAATTGGTTATTTGTATTTTTAAAAACATGTTATATGTGTCATCAGTCCAATTCTCAAGACCTATAATTATAATAATCTAATGCAAACTTTTCATCGGTTATTTCAATGATGCTTGCTCATTTTGAAAATGAGTTTTTGGTCAAATAACTTTGAAATTATATATGTGAGGTAAACTTGTATGTTTTGTTTTATGTGTATCACTTTAAGTTTTCACATTTTGTTGAACCCACCAAAATAAAATTATGACATGTGATTGCCAAAAAAGCACAAAACATGCATGAAGCATACCTGAACAATGGAATCATAATGAAAATTGTCTGAAAATGACTTTAGAAGACTATCTTAAAAGTTAAGGCGTTTCAATTAACCTCCAAAAATACACACGCTCATTGCTAAACATTCAGCAAGTTTGCTAATAAAATTTTTGGGGAAAGTTAAGTCTTACTTGCCTGGTTTTTTTGTTTTGTTTTGTTTTGTTTTTTTTGGAAAATGTCAGCAGTTCCATACCTTCTAAAGGAAAAAGTATAACCAAAACATATTGACAATTTTTACAGTTCTAAAAAAATTACAAAATTGAAAGTCTAACAATAATTGTAGCTTTTCTGTATTTCTATTTGTGTTTTTCTGATACTTAGGTTTCCTTGAATGCAAAATGCAGTTAGGTGGAGGAGACCAAGCAAGTGACAAATTTGTTTTGTCATTGGATGTGGGCACTACAAACATCCGAGCCCACATCTACAACAAGAGTGGATCATTAAAGTCTTCTTTCACCAAACGAGTAAGCGGAAGTTTATTTATAGAGTTTATTTCTTTTACCTGTCTCATAGATTTTCATTTAAATCTGTACGTACAACCCATTTTGGCTATTTCAAACCTCATGAGAACAAAATTTAATTTTAGATTAACCAAAAATCAAATTATCAGTCTATTTATACCTTACAAAAGAAGCATAAAAATCAGTTATATGAATAAAGTTTAAATTCTGCAGGTTTTCAAATTATCCAGACCCCAATTATCTGGATTAGCTGTAGTTCAATGTTCACAGTAAAACTTTAAGGTGGAGGATTTGGCTTGCCTCGGATAAAGTTATGCATCATATTTCAATTGTACTAAATGAATTCCTACCATTTTATAGTTCTGACACTTACAAACTTTGACCAGGTTAATTTGTCTCTTCAGGGTTTGTAATGGTTCATGCTGAGTGCATCAAAATGTAAGAATATTGTCCTCCCTTATACCTACCTCTCTTACCTATATATTTAACTTCAGAGAAGCTACACTAAGTAGCATCAGATGAAGGAAAAAATAATGAGTTTTAGAGGGTATAATTTAATTAAGATATTTTGAACTTTACAGGAACAAAATTTGCGTCTAAATCATTAAAAAAACTGACTTATCAGTGTACACTTCAAAAGAAGGATAAGTTCTGTAATCTTTATAAATGCAAGACCGTCTTTTTTTCAATTATCCAGGTTTGAATTATTGGGAGTCGGCTGTACTTAGATGAGGCAGATTTGTAGGTGGCATCTTCATATGCCAAGAGTTCTGTAAATGCGACAAAATTTATTTGCTTGCCTTTTTATCGTGTCCCCCAGCAACATGTGATTCACCCTTGCCCAGGCTGGTGTGAGCTAGATCCTGAGCTTCTTATCAAAGACATCAGGGAAGTTTGCAATGAGTGCATAAAAGGTAACTAATGTATGAGCTGGTGGGGGGTCTGGTTTTTTTTTTCCCTTAAATCACTTTTCAGAAGATGATGTTTTGTATTATGTAGTTTAATGGGTGAGGGGTGGGTTCTGATTCAGTGTAACTGTCTCATAAACAGTACAGGTTTGAGCAGTCACATGTACCATCAAATCACTTTATAGTTAGATTTATTTTCTCATGCTCAAATCAACTCACCCCCATTAGAAATGGGAGTCTGGGACAGGCTTATAGTTAATAAGAAAATTTCCCAATTAGCTGTAATAAAGTGTTTTATAAAATAATGACCATTTTTATTTACAAATTCATTTATGCTTCATAAACAAAAAAGTTTTTGTTGAACAGAAACTCAGTTTCTCTTTCTACAGAGCAACTCTTTAACCTATGTAGTATATATTTTATTACCACATTTCAGAGCTGCCAGCAGTACCAGTTTTAGTATTTTAGTAGAAGAGAAATTATAAGGTTCACTAGGTTTTTTGGAAAACATAAAAAGCCATTACCTTCTGCAACTGCAAGTTACCTTTTCATGTGTAGGTCACATGAGTGTGTACTGATTTTTCAAACGAAGAGATTTGAGGCAAAATACGCCAAACACCATTATCTGAAGCTGTAAATTTTCCATTTAAGTCAATGTTAAAAGTATCTTTTTTAGTTGAACCTGAGCATAGTTGTGAATAATTCTATGAAATCTTTACTTTTGCTGAGAGCAAAGACAAGAAATGAAAAAAAGAATGGTAAATTTTTAGCCAAATTTTGAAATGGATATGTTTTGTCTTGCAATGAAACCCTTGAAATTTTGTTCCTATTACAAATAGGCTGATTGAAATACTTTGGTGAAAAAAATTGGGGGGGGGGGGCTGATAATGCTGGAGCCAGTGGATCAGGGGTTGGCGGGTCTGCGGTTTTTTTTCTAACAAAAAAAGGTTTAAAAGCCTGAATACATATCAGCATTTAAGGCTGTTTCTTCTTACTTGTTTTCGTTCATATCCATGTAACTTGTCATTTGATTTATCTGTGTCTCAGGAGCTGCACTGACTCCAGCTAATATTGCCAGTATAGGCATAACCTGCATGAGAGCCACATTTGTTACTTGGGATAGGTAAGATAGCCCCCTCTGGTGGCCTTAGTTTGTTTTGATTTTTGTTTTTTAGTGGTGTTGATGTAATTATATCTGTTTACGTCCACGCTATGATAAACATGTCACTGTCATAAATAACAGAATTGCTTAGTCGTTATTGGTACATGGGTTTCTTTATCAGCCATACCACAACGGGAAGTCCATGTCACTTTCAAAAAATGAATTTTTTGGCTCAAAGAATGCACACAACAAGCTGAGGAACAAAACATGTATAAAATAAGCAATGGTGTGAATTCATAATTTGAAGTTAATGAAGGTCCATGTTCTAGAGCATTTTGTATAGGATGGCAAATGGCCCTTTTACAAATGTAAACCAAATACAAATAAAATTAGTCCAAAGTTTCTAGAAGGTGCCTATTTTCTAGCAGTTCTACTTTTGTTTATAAAAAGACTTATAATAAACACTCACTGCACGTCCCTGTTGCCATCCCAGAACTCAATCATTGGTGTCAATACCTGTGTTTTAGCAAGTTGTGGATGGGTGGGGTGACAGGCGAAAGTGTTATTTTTCATGATAGAACAAAAAACAAAGGGTGTGCCCAACCTTTCATGACGGTACAATATGAATTCTCATCAAAGTTTTTCTTCATTACGATTTCTTAGGGTTTAGAGTTATGAGGTTTCCATTAGGCAGCGAATGATGTCTGATTGTCCACAGAGAAACAAACAAGCCATTTCACAACCTCATCACATGGCAGGACCTACGAGCAGCCAATTATGTTTCAACTTGGAACCAGTCCCTCACTTTACGAGGTTTAAACATTGGAGCAAAATTTCTACACATGGTATTCAGGCAGCGTCGTCACTTAGCAGCAAGCGTTCTCAAGTTCATGTCATCTCAGGTCACAATGAGGCTCTTGTGGGTTCTCGACAAGTACCCGGAGGTGAGAGGAGGAGTTGCTTAACCCAACCATCAAATGCATGGTTTCATAGAAGTGGCGATCATGACTTGATAGCATTTAAAATTACCATACAGTATCTTCCACTTATATTGACTGCCAGTTTATCTACATTTTGACGTATCAAGAATTTTTAGGTATGACGCAATTTTTTCCTCTATTATCTTATTGATTCCTCTTGTATTGCATTTTCCCCAACCTTTTTTGCCTCATTGACATGGTGACTATTCAGTTGATTAAAAAAGACAAAAAAGAAAGAAAGAAAGAACATACAAGTTAAGTCTTTATAAATGATGCTTACATAAATAAAAAGTAATGAAAGACAAAGAACTTAGCAAAATATATGCCTCCCTAAGTCGTTTCCTGTGATAAACAAAGTAAGGGAATCACTGACCTATTATGAATGTTAATTGTTATCAGCATTGTTGACCTCCGCTTATTTTTTCCTCATTGTCTTTCCATTTGATTTATTATTTTATTATTGATGTATAAAAGCAATTCGGTATAAGGGGATTACACTGTAATCTTACAGATTTGGAAGAAACTTGTAAATAGACAGCGACATTGTTTTAAAGAGATCTCTGCTGTTAGACTGCAGAATGTTTAAATGTTATTGATTTAGTTAGATTTACCTTGTATGAATATCTGCATGGAAAGAAAACTTCTAAAACTGCATGCTGCATTTATTTCAAGTCTAACTCCTCTTTTACTTTACATGGTTTTGGTTTTCTGTAAGGCTTTACAAAAAGGAATTTAATTGAACATGCTATAGAACTAAAGAATTAAATAACAAAGAGAGGTTAAGCTTATTGGTGAAGACTATTGTAAAAAAAAAGCATGTTTTATTTAGGGTGGACCAAACAAAACGTCCTCAACTTTGTCACCCTATAACTTCATACCTGTTCATGATATTTTTTTGAAAGTACACACAGAGTTAGAAAAATTATTCATGTCAAGGTGTGTGAAGTTTAAAGCTTCTGGCTTTCTTGGTTCAGAAGTTATTTGATTTTAGGTGATTTTTTGATTTTGTGTGTTTTTTCGTGAGTTTTGGTAACTTTTTTTAAACATCTGTCTTTCCTTATTTATCGATGGATTTCATTTATATTTGGTGTGGTATTGTCGTAATAGTTGATTCACATACCAAAGCTATATGAAATTATACAAAGACTGTCAGAGATATGGCACTCCCAAGTTGAGGGTGGTTTTTTTTTTGGCCACCCGATATATTTATTAAATGTTCTAAGCGCTTTACATTGGTTCTCTGACAGGTCTTTACCAACTAAATAACCTTCTGAACTCAAAGAGCAGCAGCTATTAAAACGTGTCACCATAGCATACTGATTAGAACTTTCAGTGCCCATTGCAGGGTACTCATTTTACGCATGAGTGCGTAAAAGAATAAGAGTAAGTAACCTTTTTCAAGGACTAAACTTTGACCTGGACCACCAGACCTTGCAGTCAAGAAGCTTAGTGTGTACGCAAAGACAACGATGCTATACATGGCTGCACAATCATGAGTGACCTCATCATTGACAACATTATACTATTATTTATCTAACTGCATGCCGAACTAGAATGCTTATCATTAGAAAAGTTTTGTTTTATCTTGGAGTCAATTATTGGACCCTCTTTTGATTTCATCTTTTTCTCTCATCACATAGATTCGACAGCTGGCTGCTGAAGGCCGTGCTATGTTCGGGGGTACTGAAACTTGGATCTTGTGGAATCTGACAGGCTACAGTGCTCACGTGACTGATTACTCTTGTGCCAGTGCGACTGGGCTCTTTGATCCTTTCCAGGTAAAGTTGATCATAGTAGTTACAAAGTTTCTCATTTTGTGAATGAGTTTAGAGCGCAAATTACCATTCCTTGTGGAAAATTTCCGCTTTGAAGCCAAACTCTAATTTCATTCTCAATACAGTTGGGTCCACTTCATTCATACCTGAATAGTTTTCATCCTGACCTGTATTCAGATCAATATTTTTATCCCTCATTTGTAATGATACTAATGTGTAATGATAGTTCAAAATTTGGATAATTCACAGTTGAATTTTGTACCTGTGGGGTTCAAAATATCCCACCTGGACTGTATAACCTTTTTGTTCAAAGCTTGGACGGACAGCGGAGTCTATGTAATTAGAACCTGGATAGTTCAAAGATTAGCTTCATCATATTTTTGTCACGTACGTCGGGCAGCATAGCTGAATATTTTACGTTTTGGACTTGTGATCCGGAGGTAACCGTTGGATCTCAACCACTATTGTTATTACCTTTAAGAAGCAACAATTTATCCACTTTTCTCAGTCTAACCACTCGTAAAATGGGAAACTGGCTGAAGACAGTGCTATAAATTTTTGGAATGCTAGTATTTGAGCATCTGATAGACATTTGTACTATAATGCTCTGAGATATGACTTATTGGCCAGCTGCAAGAATATATAAAGTCTTGAGATAGCCTTTAGCGGTGTAAGACCACAACTATCTTTCTTTTTTTTTTTAGGGGCCGTTCACAAACCATGTGGCCAGCGAGGGGTAGGGGGGTTTGCAAAATGTCCACACCCTGTCCACAGGGGGGAGGGGGGGTGAGAAGTTTTTCCATGTGGACAAATGTGAACTATTGTGGATAAAAACAGTACTATAAGAATTCAAAATGAATATCTTGCTTTTTTCCTGTGTTATTAATATTCAAGGACAATCTGTATATCTTGTTTTGTGACATGTATTTATACTATAGCCTATATCATGGACGATCAGATTATAGAACAGAGGAGTGGTAGAGCCATTGGTCCACGCTCATGTCCACGGGGGGGACGGGGGTACAGTCATTTATCCACACGTGTCCACAGAAGGGGGGAAGGAGGGGGGTCTGAAAAATGGGCAAAATCTGTCCACATGGTTTGTGAACAGCCCCTTACACTAATAGTTTGATTTTTGTATACTTTGGAAGTTAATTTCTGTACCCGTTGGGTTCAAAATATTAGAATTGGACTGTAATTGCATATCCATTTTTGTTCTTCCTCTTTAGATGGAGTGGAGTTCTATTGTTTGTAACCTGTTGAACATTCCCCTCTCCATGTTTCCAAAAATACAAGACACAAGGTGAGTACCAACGCTCCTTGTTAAATCCTTTTAAGTCGGATCACACTTAGGGCAGACTTTTCGGGCATTTCCACTTAAAAGCCTACTTCTCTCCACTGGTGATTGATACCTTTAAAATCTTTCAATCATGTAATGGAATAATAAAGAAATTCGTTATTTTGTCAAAAACATTGTTAAGTTTAAAGGTCAACCTTTTAGTGAGAAATTCTCATGTAAGTAAATGTTTGTTTTCTTTGTTTAATTTTTGTTTTTGTTTTTTATTTGTTTTTTTTTTTGGGGGGGTGGGGGTCACCTGTATAGCCAATATGTATGTCGGAAGATAAACAAAAATTTAATTAATGTCATAAAAGAGAGATAGAAAATACTTCAATTCTTGAAATCTTGTTAAAGTCAGCCCAAGTGAATCAAAATTTGTGGGGCCTATAAGCCCCCTATTGTACAGTCGAGCCAAAATGGTTCTAATTAATACTTGTTGAGTTGGAACTACACTGGGACCCCTGAATAAATACCTTGTAAAATGTTGATAAAAAGAGGTTTTATAAGAAGGGGGGGGGGTCTTAGTTCAGGGGCTAAATATTATACCTATCACATAAGAAGGGTGGTCTTTGTTGAGGGGGTCATGATTGAGGGGCACTTCTGTAGATTCAAGTTATGAAATTGATTCCTTTCTTGTAATATCTACAGATAATTTGATGTTTCAGAGGCCCAAATCAAACAGATGAGGGATGGGGTGCAGTTTTATTTTTAAATGTAACATTTTTTTTCACATTTGATCAAGAATATCAAATGTGCCTATCTCTCTTTTTACCTGTAGGGCAATGGTCCTCTGCATTTAAAAACTAGATCTATTAGTTTTTGTTTTGGTTACAAAATTGTGTGTGTATTCTCATATTCATCTGAAGGTGAATAGAAAAAATATTCAAATATTTTTTTCAGCAAAGTTGTTCATAGCATTTGCACTGTGGTTCACATTTTTTAAAGACATTTTACCATTGGAATGGAGCTTTTAAAAGTCAAAAAATTTCTTCCCTTTGTAATAGAAATGTAAGCCTTTTCTTGCCTCTGCTAAGTTAGTTAGTTAATGCCCGTCCGCTGCGACGTCGACTGACGTCTCTGCCTGGGCTGATCTGTATATTGCTGTCGTCAGGTACTTCCAGTCGGATCTGTTCTGTGCTATGTCGAGAAGGTGGTCAAGGTCATTAATTGAATGTAATCTAGTTGGCCAGTGATCGTTGTTGTGAATCTTGAGGTCTCGTCGTAGTGTAGTCACAATCAATGTTTTTGGTCGGCCTCGTTGTTTGCTTCCCTCCGTCTTGAAGTATTTAGTCATTGGAACGTTGGGTGGTGTATTGATGGCCTGTCTTAAAATATGGCCGAAAAGTTGCCATCGCGCTTCGAGAATGGTTAAAGATACGGGAGTTTCCAATAGAGAGCATTGTTTTTGATAACTGTGGGATATTTGATATTGAGGATTGTTCTTAATTGCCTGCGGTGGAAAGTTTTAAATAATGGCCTATCAATTTTTAAAAAGAATCTTAAGACATGGCTTTTCGCCTCAAACCAGTTTATGTAATCATTTTGATGCATCACCTTTTAAGTATTTTAACCTTAAAGTATGCCTTATTATTTTTAATCCTTTTAGTTTACAGTTTTAATTATTAAGGCAAGCAACTGCTTAATATTTTATTTATTTTTAATAAATTATCAGTTCTGTTTGCTTTTTTATATATATGCATCTAAACATTAAGCTTTCACACTGTCATTTTTAATGTTAATTATACTCATTGCAGCCAGATATTTACTTGTCTAGTCTCCTGATGTTGTAATATGCTTTGAGCTTTTGTGAGAAAGGGTTCAATTGATAGTTGCGATTATTATTATTACTATAATTGTATCTGATCAGCTGTTTTATCTTTTTTTTTTTATATTTCAGTGGCAAGTTTGGTGACACAAGTCCATCTGTGATTGGCTTTGAGCTTCCTATCACAGCTGTGGTGAGTGTGTTGTGGGATTATCTTGCTTATTTTGTGGGAAAATATAAGCAAAAGAGAGTCTTTTTGGATGGATTGAACCTTTGAAAAAGCGGAACAAGGATAAGGCATAGAAATCATCTTCAGTTTCCAATTTAAAAAAAAAACCATAAAATCTCTCAAAAGGGAAAATTGTGCCATATCCATTATCTTGTAACGAATGCAAATGAGTTTTATGTCACAATTTTGGCTTGTAAAATAACATGTTTTTTTTTTTTCAGCTTTTAAATGCAGCAAATGCATAAAATGATCATAATCCTTTGAAAATGTGTGCTATTTTTGTACAAAGTAAGGAAAGTAAAAGTTAGAAAAAAATGATTTTTTAAAATTTATACATAATCTGGTTTCAGATCTTTGACATCCCACACGGTGATTGCTAGAAAAAATTCTCCTAAAAAGTCCTTGATTGAACATCCATTCTAAATAAGAATTAAACATATGATGTACAAAATTTTGAGTCAGTTCAGTAACTGCATCTTTAGATGAGGCTGTTGCATGACAAGCCTCTCTTGTGTGTAAAAATTAAAAAAAAAAAATAAGTACACCCTCAGGGAGCTCTTCTGTGGCTGTGGGTTGTTAAGCATAAAACCTCAAGTGCTGAATCTAAGTTTAGAATAAGAGGCTATCCAGTGACCTAGGGCAACTACTCAGAAACAAATTGTTAAGGTTAATTGTCATAAATTTTAAAATTAGGATATATGAGGTAAACCTTATAATAATATTTTTCCTTAGTGTTTGTTGCCTGTGGCTAAGTGTTGGTGTGCTTCCAGATTCAATGGTTGCCTTTGATGTGATTTGGATCTTTTTATGTAAATTTATAATTCGCTTAGACATAGAGGTGTGTAGATCTCTGCCATGAAACATTTTAGAATCAACATGATATAAGCTGTGTTTCTCTCAGTGGCAACGCAGTGGGTGCATTAACTGTTTGATTCAAGTATTTGAAGCATACTAAAAACAAGAACATCAGACCATTTCCAAAGCCTACTTCATTTCACTGTCTATTTCATACCTTCAACCTTTCCATTATTACAGGTAGCTGATCAGCAAGGAGCCATGTTTGGACATTGCTGTTTCAATGTTGGGGATGTCAAGTGTACCATGGGGACAGGGACTTTCCTTGATTTAAACACTGGGAACAAACCCCATGCCTCCATAGCAGGTAAAACTGGCTCACTTCACTACAGGGGGGGGGGGGGGAACATGCTTGAAAAAAAAAATATATAGAAAACCTTGCAATGCAAATCTCAAGGGAGCGGATGAAAACCTTAAAAATAAGAGGGTTCCAATTCTAGTTATACACAAACAATCAAATTGATTTTGCTCCGACAGTTTTCTGCTCTATAAGTCATGTTAACACCTCCCTTTCTCACCCAGCCATTTTTACACTACAGCAAACATTATGATACTGTGTTTGGGAGGGCAACTTTACTATGGGGGTGTTCATCATAAGCCTAACATGGTTAGTAGTAAGGAAACAACCTTGCAAATATCACCATCTTAACTTTGACTTAAGAGGATTGTACTGTATTAACTTTGAATTCCATCAAAGCCATAAAGGCACTATAAACTTCACACCTAGGAATTTTTAATTATGAGAAATCTGAGTGATCAGACTTCAATTTTGGAGGTTTCCTCTGAATTAATTTTCTGATTTCAGATACTCATAAACTTATTTTTAGATAATGAGTGGTTCTGATCTCAGCTTAGGTATTTTGATACACCCTTTATCTCCTTTAGCTAATTATGAAGAGAAAAAAAATCTGGAAGGAGGGGAAAATTAATAATTTCAACATTTTGAACAATGATAAACAAATTTTTATGGAAGGTTATCTTGTCATCTGTTGATATCATTTTGTTCTTTTTCTAATGTTATGTCCCTAGTCAATTTAGTGAGTGCCTGCCTGCTACACCAGTAGAGGCCTAAAAAGCCCTTCGTTTTTTGTTGTTGTTGTTTTTTGTTTTGTTTTTTTTCGCCTGCTGATGCTGTGACAGCTTGCATGTCGGGAGTCTCAAGCAACAGCAAATTTTGTTTCGTTTCCTTGGCCCAATAGTCTTTTTGGATATGGCATTTGAAAACAGAAAGAATGAAGTTTTAAAATGGTGGCAACCATATCTAAATTGATTCAGTGTTTCGCTATTTATTTTTGTTTTAAATCAAGATAATTTTTAACAGGTTTAAAGTCCACTGGCGTTGTTATTTGATGATGATCTTCTGTGCAATCTGACCAAATTTCATTAAATTCTGAGTTTGACTTCCTGGCATCAAGCAGTTCTAAAACAACAAAACCCTATCTGGTCAGGCTGGGCTGAGTCGAGCCTATGATGTCACACATTACTCAAGCAGATAGTGGTGTACACATAATGGGCTCTATGATTTTGGCCCAAAATTACGCGTAAATTTAATGTAAAAAAATCCATAACTTGGTAACTAATAAAGATGTCAACAAAATATCAAAACGACTATTAAAAGGCACAGCAGCACCTTTCTCTTGAGCTAGGTTTCAAGGAGCTAGAACAGTTCTGAATTTTACACTAAATTGCCTAATGACACAAAATTTCATGTTACAAAATGATTTTGTTGTAACATCTTACTCAGGGCTGTATCCAATTGTCGGCTGGAAAATCGGAAGTCAGGTCGTGTTTCTTGCAGAGGGTCTTTGTTCTGACACAGGGAATGTGCTTGAGTGGGCAAAATCTATAGGTGGGTATCTTTTTCATTTTTATTAATGTACTAGTATTCAAAATTTTTTTAGAGAGGTCTTTAAAAACTCTGACGTCCAACCAATGGGAACAGGTCAGTTGTCAGAAATTCTAATTTGAGAAAATGCCCTTTTTAGGTCTTTTTTTTTCTTCTTTTTCTCTACATTTTAAAGCAACAAAAATGTTAACATCTTTCCACATTAGTGATATTGACGTAACGTTTCTTACCTTTTTAGAGATCAGAAAATTATATAAAATGCCTTAGATTGTAAAAATTGTGCTGGTGGTTAGAAATAAAGTTAAGGCAAAACCATTGTAAAATAAAAATGATGCGTTAATTTTTTTACTTTTAACTTTAACTAGCATCATACAATGTATTAAATGTCTCAAGAGGATTGCCAAAGTATCGTTTTGTCATCATCTTATGCTTATACAGTAGTATCCGGTTAAACGCACGGCACTTGGGAGACCCAAAAAGCGTGCGTTTAGGAGATGCGTGCACTTATGAAAAGTAGTAAAAAATACTAGTTATTTTCCTTTAGAGTACGATACATAACTATAATAAAAAACCGAGTTGTTTCCCTTGATTATAAAAAGATCATGCATGGACCGTAGGTAGCCAGGATTAAGAAATACAGGTACATCGTTTGGACGATCTTTATCGCTCTCTTTTTTTGTGTGTGTATATTTGTGGGTGGGGGGGTTGTGGTGGTCTGTTCTTTTTTTTCTCTCAGAAGATGTAGTTGTTTCTTTATTTCCAAAAGTGGGGATAAGTGAAATAATATCTTTTTAACAATCTCCGAGGCTTTAGGAATTCAAACTGGCTTGGAATTACATGTAGATCTAAAGAGATTGACAACAGATGAACCACAACATTCTGACAAGGTCTAGACAACGTCTTGCATGCTGTAAAGATCTGTGTGAAATGAAAGAAAGGCTTACGAGGAGGAAACAAAGGGGGAGGGGAGGCGTGATTGGGACAAGAAGAAAGCCTATCACACAATTCTACACAGGTCAAGGGCTAGCCTACAGTCCACCTGTCACTGTCACTGTCAGTCACTTAGTAGATTACAGTATGGGCGGGCGAGGTGTTTGCAATTTGCGTCATCTGATTTGTTCATCCACGCCCCACAGGTCTTTGTCC
This sequence comes from Elysia marginata, assembly GCA_019649035.1. Taxonomy (NCBI): domain Eukaryota; kingdom Metazoa; phylum Mollusca; class Gastropoda; family Plakobranchidae; genus Elysia; species Elysia marginata. The sequence continues at coordinate 24,786 of BMAT01004777.1, forward strand.
ACCTTTAACCCTCTCTCTTCACACTCGTGCCCCCATGTCTTACCCTTCACACAACATGCATGGGTAGATAGGCCTGCGTTTTAACAAAGAAGATGCGAATTTCTGTGGAGTGATGCTGGCCGTTCCCTCGAAACTAGCTAGCTCGCTATCGCTCGCATCCCTGTGGTTGCTTGGTCCTTTTAAAAGGTAATTTTTCCCGATTTCACAGTGTGCGTTTAGCGGATATAACGTGCGTTTAGGGTATACTGATTATATAGAAATAAATTGGTCATAGCGATTTGGCGTCACTTTAACCGTAGCGTGCATTTAACTGGAGTGCGTTTAACTGGATACTACTGTACAGATTTTATAGTTCAATTTAAACCTTCAAAATAAAAGTCTAATTATTAAAAACTTGTATCATTCAAAGTTTTGAAGTGTGAGGTTTATCTGTCCTCTATGGCTTTGTTAGATTTGAACTCATAATTTAAAGTTTATAAAATTTAATTCTCTTAATACAAAGTTTATATTGTGGCTTTCCTTCTGTTCCCCAGCAGTTTCTTTTCTCAAACTCATTGTAAACACTCAGCAGGCAAAGTTACCATTTCAGAGCCCACACAGAGCTGTTTATTCACGTATTCGTCATAGAAGAGCCAAGTTAGGGAGAGAGTTGCTAATACTGGTGTTAGAACAGAAAATTCTATGTGCATAATTCAAAGTTTTTCGTCTATTGCTTTGACATTTGAATTAGGTTTTTACTGTAACTTTGGATGTGAGAGATCCTTCAATGAATTATAACAGATACATTTTTGTGATATATTTAATCATCAAATAGAAAGGTATGCAAGTTCATGAAAAGTTTACCCTGTGTATTTTAAATCTTTTCTTTGCTCTATTTTCAGGTCTGATTGATGATATAACTGAGAGTTCACAAGTGGCAAAATCTGTCTCAGGTAGAATTTTGTCTTTTCCGTAACCTTTCATTCTTTTTTGCGACTCTTCTCCTTGTTATGATTGTAAAATTTGAATTTGTCTGTTGTGTTTAGACCATGTAATAATGACTGTTCAAAATGTTTAAAACTTTTTTTATAAGTTTACATTTCATTCTTTGCTTAATTTACTGTTCCATGTTCCATGCCCCCTAAAACCGGCTCTGTGGCCTACTGGTAAGACACCTGCTCAGAGATCAGGAGGTAGCGGGTTTGATCCCTGGCCAAGTCAAACCAAGGACTTTAATATTGGTATTAGCAGCTGATCCGGCTAGTGTCTGGCATTATGGATGTAGTGTTAAGTATGGTCGACCCAGTGTCAGGATAATGTGACTGGGTATGGTGTATGCAAGCGTTCCTTACATCACAGTGTGACCGCACGCTTTTCATTGTCCACAGCGCCGCCTCCTTTGTAACTTTGTAGTTGAAAAGAGACGTTAAAATTCAAACAACCAACCAACCAGCCCCCTAAAAATGATATTGAGCTGTATTTTTTTTTCATTTTTATGAAAATGTGTCTTACTGATCCTCAGTCTTCCACATGCTACTACTCAGAGCATAATCAAAACTTCAAGTTTTCCAACAGTTTATACACTTACATTTGGTGTGCTGACCAGATTGTTTGAACCGCATGTAAAATTTTTAAAAATGCAAATCTCATGAATATTGTGCTATCTGACTCTACCTGTCTCTCTCTCACCCTCTCTCTCTCCTCCATCCACATTTCCTTAGATTCTGGAGGTGTCTATTTTGTAAATGCCTTCAGCGGATTGCAAGCTCCTTTCAACGATGATAAGGCAGTACCAGCATTTATGGGCATGACATTCCAGACTGGGAAAGCACAGTTGGTCCGTGCATTGCTGGAATCTGTGGCCTTCCGTTTCAAGGCACTGTATGAAACTGCTCTCAAGGAAACATGTATCCCTCTTTCTATGGTCAGGTGAGAAGATTAGAGGGTTTTATACGTTTTGTTAGGGGTTTTTTTGTTTGTTTGTTTGTTTTGTTTCATTTAGATACAGTGGACCTCGAATTCAATGAGCTTAGTGCTTTGATACATCCGTATGGAGTTAAAAACCTTGGATCCAATGAGTACCAAGTTGGTTCAAAGAGGGAAGTAAGCTCATTCATTGGCTTTGATACACTAGTAAAATTACATCAAACTGTCAAGTCTTTTATATACAGTAGTATCCGGTTAAACGCACTCCAGTTAAATGCATGCTACGTTTAAACTAACGCCAAATCGCTATGACCGATTTATTTCTATATAATCAGTATTCCCTAAACGCACGTTATATCGGCTAAACGCACGCTATGAAATCGGGAAAAATACCTTTTAAGTGGACCAGGCAACCACTGGGATGCGAGCGAAAGTGAGCTAGCTCGTTTCGAGGGAATGTCCAGCATCACTCCACAGAAATTTGCATCTTCTTTGTTAAAATGCAGGCCTATCTACCCACGCATGTTGTGTGAAGGGTAAGACAAGGAGGCAGAATGGTGAAGAGAGAGTGTAGAAGGTGGACAAAGACCTGTGGGGCGTGGATGAAAAAATCAGATGATGCAAATTGCCAACACCTCGCCCGCCCGTACTGTAATCTACTGAGTGACAGTGACAGGTGGACTGTAGGCTAGCCCTCGGCCTGCGTAGCATTGTGTGATTGGCTTTCTTCTCGTCCCGATCACA